>JAJAVP010000198.1:50654-80261 GCA_020740425.3 Heterorhabditis indica
TAATATGCCAAAAGAGCGTTATCTGAATTAACTGTCTTAATCATCTGATCTGAATTCTATTAAACACTTATGGGAACACCACCAAAAGACGTATCGAGAGTTGCCAACAAGGACTAGATGACCGCTCAACCGAAGGAAATGAAATGTCCAATTTCATGATTTGAAATGTTTTAAAGTTCAAGGAGCCACCACCACCTTCAAAGAAGTTTCGTTTCGGTAGTATGCCGCATTGATTTGGACATTTTTATCGACGTATACCAATGGAGTCTTCCCAGTCGCGGTTATTCCGGCCCACACTATGACAGATGACGGAAAATTACTCCTACTATTAACGGATGCTCTTTTAGACCTCTGGTGTCCACGTTGAAGAAGTTGTCTATTATTTTGACTACTCCAACCCCGATTGACAGTGAAAATGTTTTCATCCGTGAAAAGTACATTCGATGTTTCTTCGCTCATTCGTAACGATTTACCTTCATTTTCTCCGTCAACATATGAGTTCAACGGATGCTATATGGGTGGAACTCCAGTTCATGTTTGGCAACTATCTTCATTAATGCTGGACTAATATTGAGGTCAGAAGCCATCTTCCCCCATCGATTTCTTGTTTTCTCGAAGGGTCCTCTTCTTGACAATTTTTCGAATGTGGGAAGTATTCACAGAGCTTAGTCTTCAACTCCTATGACGGTCCTCTACTGTACCCAGCTCCTGGTATCGTTTCACAGTCCGGTGAACGACCATTCCTGGGACACCGAGTTTCCTAGCAATCGCAATACTTTTCTCTCCTTGTTTGTGCAAGTGGATGGTGGTAGTGCGTACAGCTTTGGACATCATATAACAGTTTAGAGACGATATTATTGAATGAAATTTGAAACATGGTTCAAGGAGGATCACATAATGCACAAGAAACCAATAGAGTATCATTTTTTCTCTATTGCAAATAAATTTCAAAGTGCTTATATATTATATTTCTTGACTGTATCCACTTTGCATTCCGAATCGATCAATTAGAGTAACTAGTTTTGGCTATTATCCAGTGGTGTCAATCGCACTTTTATGCTAGACGGGTAGATCTAGAGGTGGAAGCAGACATATTAATGTGCAGTAAATCGGAAATTTCCGATTTCAAATTTGCACTTAGATTTACAATATTATCTCTCTGAACGAAGTTATAAGAAATATAGCAGAAATAGCGCTCAACTGCTCTTTAGTTCAGTATGCATTAAACGCTTGTATTAATACAATAAATATAAATACTAGATGATAATAAACATAAAACATATTAACTTCAAACCTCAACAAATTTTGCAGGAAACCATCCTCTAAGACCATTTACTTCACCAACCCAACAGTGTTCATCTTTTTCACAAATTATTGTAATGATATCGTTCTTCCTAAACTAACTATATATCAAAAGAACGAGAAGTACTGGAATGTAAATACTAAAATACAGTAAAATATCCTATATAACTTCTGTTTAAACCTGAATCCCAATTCATCCTCGTCTTGTCTAGCAAAGTCCATTAGAGCGCGTGCTCTTTTGTTTCCTTCACGTCTACCTGTGAGAAAATTATCCATATCCTTCTTATGAGATTCTGGACTGTAATCTGCCTTAAAAGAGGATAATTGAAACTTATTTTTTTCTTAATTAATTAGTCTTATAACTACCTGTGTTGTTATTGACAGTTCCATCTTTTCGTCGCAAGTGATAAAATAGCGACATATCTGTAGGACTGATTCTTTCAGATCAACAAGTATTTCCGTTTGACGAATGTTTTTTAGTCTAGGATCATTTTCTCCCTGTATTTGTATTTAACATATACTATTGTAAGAATAAAAAAGTTTCTATAATCGAAAATTTAGAAAACTGAACACTACCATCGAGAAACGTATGCTGGAAAAATATCCCATGCATATAGCCATTGTGAAACGAAAGCGAATCAATGGATAGTTCGAATAACTACATATGAAATTTGCCGAAATGTGATGGAATTGTACGTCTTTATTCTCAATTTATTTTTAATTCGTCCATATAGAATATAAAATCAAAACTCCTGTGCTTACATCTCGAGAATTAAATATTTGTTGAATAATACTCTTTGAACGTGTCAATTTTCGTCTTTGTGTCTTTTGTTTAGGAAGATTTGTATTTGTTGATATATTAACAATCATTCCTTGGTCTGCCATCAATATTGCCTATAAAAATATTCCTTCAAAAATATTTTGCGTATCGAGTTGACAGTCATGGATGCATTAAAGAAATTAATTATTAGAAATAAAATAATAATAATTTGCTAGTACTAGCTTCGCTTCTTTGCTAAAAAAAAATGCAAAACTATTAAAGACCGCTAACAGATTTTAAAAAAATAAAAACAAAACAAACTAATTATAATACTTTGATAAGGATGTATATAGCCAACTATGCACTTCTTAGACTCATTTACAATTTTTCACATGTGTCGTTAAATTACAAAATGCGAATACTTTTCTACAAATTACCTGGTGATGCTTCCGCAACTCATTTATTAGGTGGTCTGTTATTGTGAACTCGAAAGACGTCATGTATTCGATTAGTTTGTCTGCATCATGTAGCTGAAAAAGTGCCAGTATTTTTATTTATTTGTTTCGCTTCTAGTAATTTTCTTAGTGCTATGGTTTGCGAGTACATATCTCTTAATTAAAATAGGTTCAGAACAAAATGAAACATTAAGGTTAATACTTATTACTAGTTTTTTAATTGCATGTGAAATTGAGAAAATAATTGTTCATTTGAAAAAACACACTGTGGTTGGCAGCTGGCTAATTACATTGAAGATGTCTGCTGATGATTTCGATGTAGATCCTAGTTCTACTATTTCATCCTCTTTCATTTTCAGTATTGAGATAATTATCTGAAGCTTTCATTTATGTACCACAAATTAATAAAAAATAATTTAGAGAAAAAATGATAAAGAACATAGTTTCCTATTTTAATTGTTGTCAATAATTAATACAACCCAGACAGGAGATTGCTTAAGAAATAAGTATACAAAATATGAGTGAATGTATTCTTTTTGAAAAAAAAAAGAATTATACAACTAAAAGGCAATTAACTCCAGTGTTTGATCTGGTATCGATACCATGATAAATACAGGAATTATGTTATTATTTAAGTAAAAAGTGTATTTATTTTCTAAGATAATGCTAGAGCATTAATATTTAATTCAAATTAAAAATATTAGCTTCATGAAATATGTATACCTACCCTAAATATACTAACACTTCCAGTATGGAAGATAAAATCCCAAACACGGATAAGTGTTTTAGTTGGAAATACAGAAGCAAAAAGCGTCATTATCCAGTTTATAGTAACAAGAGACACCTCAACGTCTAGTTCCTCAAGAACATTGTTCAGATCAGGGACATGTGATCGCATAAGATAACGCGTTACGCGTTCATCAGCCTAAGAAGTATCTATTTGACTAGTATAGATTATATTTAAAATATTCTCTAAAACATTTATAATTAGATATTACAATAGCTTTCTCGTATTTTAACAAATTTCAACTGACTTGGACCCCTAGTAATGTTTGACTATAATAATTTGGGGGAAGAATGTCCTCAATAAGTGCTGCCATAATCCAGAACGTCGATTCTTCGGAACAAAACAATAATAAAATGGCCACAATCACTCCTGATATTAAATGATTAATTATGTAGACATAATAATAACGAACATTTAAAAGAATAACGGTTTTAAAATTTAGGCACACCCATTCCTTCACAGTATCCAAGATCAGGATAAATAAAAGCTACGGCCTTAAGTATTCTTCTTAGAGAATCTACTCCTATACCATTTTTCTTCCGAAAACAAATATTATTGGGAAGTGCACGCAATAGACTGCGCTCAATCTGAACGCCTAAAAAAATTTTGTATCCACAGAGGGAAAAACAATTTTAAGAAACTAAAAAAATTATAAAATCACCAATTGATGGTTTGTCTTGTGCAGATTGTCTCAAAACATCTTCATATGTGTAGCCCGCAGTATGTTGTTTTTTTGTGGCTCCAGATAAACGTAGCCAAAGATAAGGTCGCATCGAATGAGGGATTCCTGCTTAGTTATAGAAATAATCATACTCGCAGTTTTCTGTTTTTCTCATGGAAAGAATACTTCCTTTTATCAATAAGAAAAACTCTAAATTTCTCTTCTTAGGAACACCAAGACCTCCACTTTTGATGAGATGATCAAGCTTATCTCCTCGTATTATGTCCACATTTAACTGTGACCAATATAATTCAGATCTTATGTCTTCATGTGCAAACTCAAGATGTGCAATGAATCTCATCCTATAATAAGAAGTAAGCTTGTTTATGAAAATAAACAGAAATTATCAACCAAAGAAAATAAATAAAAAATAATGACCTATGGCTTTGAGAAAATAAATAACTTACTTGTGAGCACTATTCTCAATTTCATCATTTTTTTCTTCTGATTCTGTTCGGTCATCCTTTTTACGAAAACCAAATTCATCAAAGCTGAAGAGTGAATCTCAAGAGTAAAACATGAATTGTTTTGCTGAATACACTGCAATCTACTTTTTTTGCTCTTTTCAAATATTCCCTAAAAAATTTATATGCATGTGTTCTAAATATTTTTTAATCAATGAAGCAACGCACAATTCTTTCGGATCATCAATAAATGTGGGTACGAGGTCTGCATTTATGGCCGAAAATGGTTTCCCATCAAGAACAAAGGATGAAGCGTGAACTGGTTGATCTTTCTGAAAAATAAATAATGGGTTATATCCTTAATATATAATCTCTTGTTTCTTCAGCCAAGAAATTTACATTTGAATTCACAAGCAATTTTATTAATTATCAAAGCAAGTTATTTCACACTGGTTATGCAAAATCCATATACAAAGCTTTTAGAAGAACTGTTTTCATTTCTACTAAGAAGATGTAGTCTAGATGGCCCATTATGACTATCTGCATATCCTTATTTTTCTGTTTCATCATTATGAAGATGTTAAACTAAAACTATCTATAATACGTTTTTATGCATTGCTACCAATATTCATTTGAAGAAAATTTACCTCTTTTGTCGTTTCACACACTTTTCTGGCAGTTATAAAAGCATCTTCATCATCGCTGATAACGTTATCAGCATACTTGGCATCTTTTCCTATATACAACCAATTACGATCTATTTTTATACTATCTTCTAGTATTAGAACATTAGTAGATATCTTATTGACAAAAAATAAACGTAATATATCTAAAGACATTAAAATATTTTCTACAATCACCTTGTTTATACTTCGCCATATATTTTCTAGTTGAATACTCTGAAATGTTAATATTATAGCCCTAAGTCATCTGTCATTATATAGCCTTAGCACAGAAAACCAAATGATTCTCGACAAATCTCAAACATTTGGAAACATTTTACTTTACTAGTGATTTCTTTATGTTGCTTATTAAGAGAAATAGCTAGAATGTTTAAAACTTGGAGATCTTAGTGTAAACGACAGTTGATGAAGAAGCAGCATACATTTGTATAGAATAGATGAAACAGAGGGGCTATTGAATAGTTGAATACATGATTTAGAGACCAAATGATAACAGATGTTAATCAACGTTTATTCTAAAACGGTGTCTTGAATCCCCACTGAGCCGCGACGCGACCGCCCGCGACGTGACATCGATAAGCTGCTGCTCACCGAGGCGCCCTCCTGACGACGACTTTGCATGGAGCATTAATGAATAAAGACAATTTAAAATACAAACATATATTTGTTCCTAATATACTAAACGTTGCAACTATTATAAGATTTACATTTTACTGTGAACTCTTAGGGAAATCTCATTTCCTCTTTTTGTTATTCCTCTCTAGAATCCGAAATAACACCAGACACTATTCAATAATTATTTATTACAATAACTTAAATATTATGCCATAGATTTGAGCTTAATATCAATGATTTCACAAGCACCAAATATTTTAATTGGTGGCCCAAAATAGTTGACTCCCGCAGAAACATATACATATGCACCAGTTTGTGGGTGTTGGTAAAGGCCCCTAAATAACAAGTATATTTTCAACATATAATATATACTACGCAGCTAACCTTGTGAATGCATTCATAAGATATACAATAGGTATAAACATATACATTTGGCCACCATGTGTATGCCCTGAAAGTTCAAATATATTTGATTTTACTAAGTAAATATTGAGAGAGCATAAAGACTATAATTTCACCTGAAAGAATAAGATCTATATTCTTATTGATTTTAGAATCACTCAGAATAACTCGGGCTGCATTAGGTTGGTGAGCAAGGACAATAGTAGTGTCATCTAATAAGCAGCCATTGAGCGCTTTATTAGGGTCCATATGATGACCAGGAAAACTACAAAATGAACGTTTCGTATTTTAACTTGAGCACTATTTATTACAATCGTGTTTCGAAGAAATATCGTCTTTAAATTAACCTGTATATTGCAACTATATTTCTTTAAATGAGAATTTAGTGGTAATTGTATTCCTTCTTCGTACAAAACTATTTGTACACAATTATAACTCCATTAGAAGTTTAATATTTATATTCTTACAACTTCTGAAACGAGCTAAACACTAACTGAGATCGAGCTGCGAAAAGATCGTCCGTACCAGCAATACATACAGAATCCTTTCCATCTAGTAAAATCCTTCTGTTGGCATTATGTAGTACAGTGATATTGCATGCTTCAAGATAATCAAACCATTCTTCTACATTACCATGCATATATTCATGATTGCCTAAAGCTTCATAAACTCATATATCAAGGATATTATTAAACCTTTCCGATCAGCTAAAGAAAACTTCAAAATTTACAAAAAAAATCCTGGATTTAGTTCACCCATAACTGTATTTCTTTGATATTTATATTATATAAAAATTTACCTGTGGCGAAATAAACGCCATATTTAGCTTTGAGTGAGCACAGTGGTCTAGCAGCACTTTCAAAGTCATGCACAAAACCATCAGCAAGGTCACCAGATATAGCAAGGATATCTAGAACAGGTCATTTCTGTAAAAAAAAATTAACTATTTTATAACAATACAAACAATTACAGCGGATTTAATGACTAGGATATTAGCTAAACCTGCATTGAGATCATTCGTTAGTCTTGCTACTGTTCTCATCCGTCTCTCTCCAACACTTGGCCCAATATGAATATCAGTTAATAATGCTATTTTAAGTTCTTGAGATGAAGTAAATTTCTGAAACTATTGGTATAAAAAAGATTCATCCTTCTAGATGAAGTATCCTGACAAACTATTTCCTAAAAACAATAAAAACAAAACCACTACTAAAATATTTGCAGTTGGTATTATTATTATTATTATTGTTACCAGGAAAACAGTAATAAATCAAAGAGCATTAATTTATTTAGGTTCTAACTGCTAAAAAGATTAGTTTTAAAAGACATGAACACATAATACTGACTCGCATGGGAATTTCTACTCGTGTATATACTGGTTCTTTGAGGGTTGAATATAATCCTCCAACAGTAAATAATAATGCGCAAAACAAAGCTAATAGTGAATAGTTTTCCCGATTACTGGTGATGTACCTGAAATCTCATAACAGTATAATAACGCGTACTAAGATTTCTTTGCGGGAATTTTCAAAATCTCCAGCCCAATATTCTGTTTAAGAACAATTCTTAAAATCCCACAATATCTTCTATGCTTATGCATATTAAAACTGTTTCCTATGACTTATAGAACTAATTATGGCTCTAAGAAAGTTTTTTAACAACTTAGGATATACCTATTGAATTTCGTGAAGATCCCCAATTGTATGAAAAACGAGCTTAAGAAATAAATGCCTTCCACTATCATTAAGAATACAAAAAGATGCAAATAAGTTGCCACAGCAGTAAGACTAATAACAGCTAGAAGATGGGGTTCAGGACCTTAACGTTCATATTTATATTCAACAACTGCCAATAGTTTTACAGATAGTATCATTTTAATAAATGTTTCTTACCCAGGAAAAAAAAATAGAATGTAAACGAAGCATGAGACATTAAAAGAAATACAATTAATGATGCTCTTGCGACATCATGTAAGCATATAGTCCTCCAGCGGAGTTTAACTGGAGTAATACCATCAGGATCCAGAGAGCTAAAATAGTAATTCAGAAACATAATGTATCCAATAAGAACAGTTATGGCTAGGATAAAACCAGAATTTACAAAAAAGCGCATTATCTTATAACATAAATGACTTCAAAAAATCAAATAATTGTATATACCTCAGCGCTAAAGAAATTCTTCTCCATATAAATACAGATCCTAAAATCATGATGAATTCCGCGTTCACTAGGTTATGAATACGGACAATGCGGTAGTATGCAACACCACTCCATGATAGGCGCAGAAAAATGATTACAGTTTGTAAGACAGTAAATATTGATAGGGATGTCCAATAATAAATGGTGAATCGCATTTAATATTAATATTTAAACGGTTCAATTAATTATTAGAAAGTGTACATTTCAGTTGTCGGGTTTCTGTCATAGTCATGCTGATTTTATATAGTATAATAGTTATCGTGAAGGGATTTTTTAAAGATCTTGGCATAAAGCCAACTTCGTGAATGTTTTATTTAAATATTATCAGTAATATGGTTCTTTTTATTCATTACTATATCTTATATGGCTTTTTAAGAAAATTTAGATCCAAAATACTGCTTATTTTATTTAATGATTAAAATTAGAAGTAGTAGAGCATCAATGAATAGAATATATCTGCCAGTTAATGTCGGGCTCAACCTCTCCTGGTCGCGTTACACGAAAACTTTCGAGCACAAGAATTGCAAAACAATTGGCTGTCAGTTTTTCTTGCCTTGTTTAAAATTTTTGGTAATTCTGTTTACATTTGTATATATATATATAACATAGGAACTGCGATGTGATAATATTATGGATATGGGCGAAAAAGCTAGGCATGAGGGCCGGTTTGTTTTTGAATGTAGCTGGGAAGTTGCAAATAAAGGTTTGTTTTTATTATTTATTGTACCTCACATATGTATATATTTTATTTGGGCTGCATTTTGTCATGAAATTATATCAAAATTATTTCCTTGCCTAGTTGTATTTTTAGTGGGTGGTATATATACAGTGCTTCGTACGAAAGCACCGATATCAACTGAAGAGTTAGGAGATCAGTACTATATAATGGGACCACTCAATGAAGATAATGTTAAGCTTGAGGTAGATTTTATATTTAATATGGATTGTGCATTACATATATATATATATATAAATTGTATAAATCTAGGTCGAAATCTTAGAACCTGATAATGCAGCTGTTAAATATGCTCTTGAACAATCCAGAGAGTGTGGATTTAAGGTATTTTTTAAATGGAAATTTGTAAATACCTCACGTTTTAGGCTTAACCCTTCATTATTTTATCATATATCTTAAGGTAGAAATATTTTTTATGCTTACCACAAAATTATATTTTTATTCAAAACATGTTTTTCATAAAATTGACTTCCTAGGTAACATACGGAAGATGGCTTATTGATGGTTATCCAAAAGTAATTCTATTTGATATTGGATCTGCTGCTTGGAAAATTGATCAGTGGAAGCATGATGTAATTTAAAATTATATATATATAGCTTAGAATCTCCTATTTTGTATTAACATGTTTTTTTTAGTTCTGGCAGTCTACAAAAATAGGTATACCGTGGCATGATCGCGAATCAAATGATTGTATCATACTTGGATTTATGGTAGCTATATTTCTACGGAAAGTAAGTTTGTATGTGTAAAAAGATCCCATTGTTCACATATCAAATTTTTCTTGGAATGCAAGTGTTTATTAATTATTATAGTTTAGTTTGAAGAAGCGGTATCTGGGTCGGAACCATTGATTGTTGCTCATTTTCATGAGTGGCAAACTGGAGCAGGACTCATTATGACTAGGTATAACAATATAATTTTTTTGTTATTGATGGTTTATGAATGATATATTTCACTATACTATATAAAATTAATAGAACGAGTTACAGAGTTTGGAAGTTGAATATATCTTTGGTATTTACCACTCATGCGACACTATTGGGTAGGCACTTATGTGCTGCTGGAGCTGATCTGTATAATAATCTTAACAAGGTGTTATTTAGATAACTATTTATACAGCATCGTTTAACTGCATTCTTATTATAATTCTAATATTGCAGTTCGATGTAGATCGTGAAGCAGGCCAAAGACAGATTTATCATCGATATTGTATAGAAAAGTCAGCAGTTCACCTTGCTCACATTTTTACAACAGTTAGGTATGCGTATTTTGGGCTTTTATTAACACATTTTATGAAAATGTTGGTACGGCGCAATACGAAACCATAAGTAAAGTATTTTTATTAAAATTTAATATAATTTATCTTTGAGAAAAAAATTTACCGTATATTTATTCAGTGAGATCACTGGATTGGAGGCTGAATACCTTCTTGGGAGGAAACCCGATATTCTTACTCCAAATGGCCTTAATGTCATTAAGTTTTCTGCTTTGCACGAATTTCAAAATCTTCATGCTATAGCTAAAGAGAAAATACATGACTTTATTCGTGGACATTTCTATGGGTTAGTTACAAAATGAAATGAATTTTGCTTTAATATAGTTTATTATTATTCTGCATTACTGCTTCTTTTTAATTCCAGTGATATAATTTTATATTTTCTGTACTATAACGATGAGTGCACCTAAAAGATAATTATTCAGAAATCTTAACTTCGATCTCGATAAAACTCTATACATGTTTACGGCAGGCAGGTATGAGTTTACCAACAAAGGCGGCGATTTCTTCATTGAAGCACTTGCAAGACTTAATAAAAAATTACAGGTGGGTCAACTCTTAGAATGACATTTTTGTTTGAAAATATGCTTTTTTGGGCATTATATTAAATATTCTGTGACGTATTTATTTATTTTAGCTAAACATGGTTGTTTCAATCTATTTAGTTTTGCCAACAATGAAAGTTGTTTCCATACCTTTTCTGTTCTTTGGTTTGTTTATTTCTTTGCCATGGTTTTGTGTAAAAACCCCGCCTGAACACTGAGTCTGGCGTTTTTATATTATTCTGGCATCAATGCTTATTTTATATATTTTTAATGTATTTGTACATATTTATAATTTATCTTATTTTCATTGGTTGTTAAACAATTTTACTGCTTGACGGAACGCTGTTTTGTATGTTTATCGTATACTTGCCAAGTTCAATTAGATCTTATTTGCTTCTAACTACTGCGTATTTCCTTGCTTGGTATGATTCCCTGGAGGATATAGGGTGCAGCTTTCTGACTCTGTTATCATCATTTATATTTGGAAGTGCTTCAACTTATGCTATAGGAAAACAACTGGGGTTTCTTAATAGATGTCGCATACATGTTTACCTTCCTCTTAATTGGTCTTCTCTTCAGAAGTAGTTCTTTAATGATCACCTTATCAAATCATATACTAATTAAATTTTTAAATTAGTCTTTATATTTCCTCTAGAACTATAACCTGATTTCATTAGTTTATACTAGTTTCACTATTTTTTTCATAGATATCCTACTTTGCAATTTTAGTAATGCTGGTATACAAGCAGATTTCATGAATATAGCTTGAATGCTTCTCAATAGACTGATTCGTGTGGCTGACTTATTATAGAAGTAACCTAGAAATCATGCCTCACCATAAACAGAAAATTCAGATGAAATTTCCTATGCTGCATTTCCTTTTTATATTTTCATGTTTAATTTATTAATCTCATACCTTTTACTGCAATCTTGCGTATCATACAGTTTATCTATATGAAAATTAGTTTCTTCCGCGGTTCCACATTGTTTTGTTTTTTTTTTCGCCCCGCATATCACATGTCTATTGACTTGAGGGATCAGATAAATATGCCTTGAGAAAATCTTGACCATCGTACAGCTTTTCCAGAAAACCCTATTTTGATAACTATGGGTCATGTTATACTACTTCAGTAGAATTACATTAGTGAATGTGTATTTAATAAGTTCTCAATTATTAAATTAGATGAATAAAAGAATCAAAACTGAAATTTTAGTATCCATAGCGTTTAGAGCCTATGTTCTTGACAATTTCATCAAGAAAAATTTCTATGTTATCAAATTTGTGCACACCAATGGTCTTTCTAAATTGTTGTGTATAATCGAATTCTCGTAAGTGAAATTCGATGTAAAGTACGACTCTTTATACTATGCTGTTTTCCTACTGATATTTTTGTTACCAGGTCTCAAAACTCGTGTTTACTTCATGTATTTATACCAAACTAAATTAGCATACCTCATATGTACAGTGAATGATTTGTTCTTCAGCCTAGGCATATCTACTTCATCTCAGCGCGCTCTACTGTAGAACAAATAGTCAATCGCTCAATCATCAACACAATAGCCACTATTCCATTCTTAACTATATTATACTGTTTCTAATGCTTACTTGGCTCAAAGCAATGCTGATAAGAATTTTTATCCATTAATTTGCAAGGAATTAAAATCTTTTTTTTTGTTGGTAATTTCAGCGGTTCAGTTTAATACCGCAGCATGTTACTGGAATAACTGTCATAGGCATGGCTGATTAGATTTGTTGTTCTTGATAGCTAAATTCTACTTTCTTAAATTACGATTATCAGTGAGTAATGGCCCACGTTTGTGTCACTGGATTTGGAAGTTCAGGGGAAATTGATTACCTGCTATCAGCTTCGCTGCTTCTTCCATGTAATATTGCTTCCTATTTCACATCTAAATACTAGGTTATCATCTGTAATAAAATTATTACCAGTAGTGATAGCCTCATCAGATTCATTTGTATCCTTGATGCTCCAACTAGCGTATAATGTTGTGGTATACCAAGACGTGTTTTAATTACATGTATGTTTACTTCACGAATTGTTATGTTCTTGCAGTGTTACGCATCAGCGTCTCTACGTTGCACATACTCTCTCATTTCGGAGTGACCCTTCCGGGCGCGCTCAGCTGTCGCCCCGCCTCTCGACAGTGCGATGCCAGCGCGCCATGGACGTTGGCCTCAACATCCTCGTCCTCATCATACTGTATTCGACACTAGCTATTACTGGTCTTGCTGGGAATATTTGGGTTCTTTTCACAGTGTCATCTCAGCTGATAGGGTGTTCTTCCCCTTCAACTCGTGGACGAGCAGCCAAGCCCAATATCCAGTCATCTGCTTACATATATCTGCTTCTTTTATCTATAGTTGATCTTACATCACTTATTCCTGTGCCTATGCTCGTCACAGATCTTCAAGAAAATAGATTTATATTCGGAGTAGCACTATGCAAGCTGTTATGGTTTAGTGAAGGAGCGAATAAAACTCTCTCACCCATGATTTTGACAGCTTTATCGATTGACCGATACATTGCAGTGTGCAAGCCAACGTTGGTCTGGATGCGCCAGACTAAATTCGCTATTTTTGTTGTATCCATCTGTATTATGGCGTCACTCATTTTCATTATACCAATAACTGTACATGCATATATAACGGATGATATGAAAGATGCAAAAGGTGCCGATCATAGAAAGTGCATTCTAGATGAAAACACTCTTTTTGATGGTTTGCACACTTTGGCTTGTTATGTTATTCCACTTTTATTAATATGCTCCGTCTATCTGGTAATCCTTTTGAAGCTCTATCGACATACTCGACTGTCAACTGTAGGCAGAAAAACAAGTATTTCCCTATCTCGAGTTGTTAAGTGTTCAGTGATGGTCGTCGCTTTTTATTTTATATGTTGGACACCGTACTGGACAATGCGAATACAATACCTACTAGCATTATATCGAGGTGAGATACTATGCCTCTGAGTATTGCATTTCAAGAGATTTTCGTTGTAGTTTTTTTCTTAGGCATTGATTTTTAAATGACATTCTTAATATAATTATAATGGTAGCATGAAACCCAGTTTATTTCCGGTCTAACGCTAGTTGTAGGAATAAAAGTAATACGTTTATAAGTAATCCAAGGAAAATGCGATAAATTAATTATGCATAATTGTCCTGTCACTTTTAGTACTTAATTTTATCTCCTAACCAAGCCTAGTAATGCATCATTCATGGGATGTAGTAGCAGTTACCGTTTTATTTACATAGTTAAATTTCTTTGATATCTAGGAATTGGCCTTATATGGGGATAGAAATATATATTACTACTAGGCTTACCCCACATTTATGTCTTTATTTAAATCATAGAATTAAAAAAATTATTCGTGATCGAAAGCTATCAACTATAAGTATGCTTCTATCTTTTGTATAATTTAAAAATATTTTTATACACGCTAAGCGAGTTCTAGTTTAAATGGAAATTGTTCTAAGCCTAAGCCTACAAAACTTGTCTAACATGCTAAAATCCTGTTTTTAATTATGGGGAAAATATGGAAATTAATCTTCAGTCTTAAAATGTACTACGAACCTTTTGCGTTGTCTTTTGAGCCAACAAGGTAAGAGCCCTTCATTGTTTCGGATAATCCGCTGTGAATGTTTCATTAGCTGGATTTGAGTGCGCCAGGCCAGAGCCACTGCATGTAATAGTTGAGACTCGTGTGAAATCCGAGGCAAAAGCATTCCGGAAGACAGCTCACTCTCCATGTTTGCCTACAGATTTATGCCTTAAAGTGGGCGACTAGTAACCAACATTTGTAAAGAAGAGTTTATTGAAAGATTTATGGTTTAAGATAGCAATCAATATTACTTAAGTGTCTTATTCCTAAATGGTTTTCTAGGTGAATGTGAACTTTTTACATTTTTAAATGTTTGATATAAATAACGTCATAAGCAATGCTAAAGAATTAGTTAGAAACATTACACTACTGGATCCTCGTTATCAAATGTAGTTTCTTCTCTTATCTCCATTCTTGTCATTACTTAGATTTCGTTCTGTCTTATTAAAGTTAACAATCATTCACTATGATAAATTCTTATCACTAATGGTTCTATCATTATAACTTCATGGAAACAATGAAATATTAATTCTGCAGAGTCTTCACGGCATGGCGAGAACAACTCAGAAGTTTTGAACAGGGTCGTAAATGCTACAACCGACGGTTACGAGCAACCTATGATTGAGGAAGGAACTCGTCCTATCGCTGGTCCTACAGTCTTCTTACTATACCTAATGCACGCCCTACCGTACGCACAAAGTGCATTCAACTGGCTTTTCTATGCATTCCTTAACAGGAATCTTCGAAACTCATCTTCACGGTGTAGCAACGGTTTTCGATCTGCTCCCATGACAAGTACAGTTATCGAAAACGGACCAAGTTCAGCCAGCGGACTAACCCCACTGTGGAAGAATCTGCAACAAGTGGGTAGTCAAATAAAAACGGCAGGAATAGGAACAGGAAACGCACTGCTTAAGATGTCACCATTTCGAACAGGTTCCCGAATTCAATCTAGGTGTGTACTCAAATAATACGTACAATTTCATTTTTAGTTTAAGTGTCTCTTCTTGTTATCAGGGTTATGGCAGCTGTTGTATTGACTAAGCTAGTTATACTGCTCACATAATTTGGTTTTGTTTTTATCTCTTGGGAATACCGATTAAGTAATTTAATAGTTGTCCCATTTGAAATGTGTTCCAGAAGTTCAACCTACTTGGATACAACGTTCCTAGACGGTATCGTGCCACTGACGAATCCAATGAGTTCATCACTTCTTGATCTTCAAAGGAGATCATCGGTTCTCGTTCCGCGACAGGAGCCATCCCTTGTTGGAAAAGCATTATCATTTTCCAATCTACCCCATAAAAATCTTGCTAAGGACAAGGAGGAAACACCTTCTTCTATATCTGATAGCTCATCGGTTGAATGGTTGTGATGCCTCCTATGTTTATCGATTATGTATTGATATTTTCTCACTTTAATCGACCAATTTTTCTTTTTTTTTTGAGTGAAATATGGGTACTTGAGAATGCCAGTATACATCATTTCTAGTCTAATTAATAGGTGAATTTCTTGTCTTATGCACTGTATATACTTGATATTGAAAAGAACATTGAAGACACCCCCATGCCACGCCGGTCTATTTAGTTCCTTGCCATAACGTTTTATGATTTCCGACGCATTGTTGTTTTCACGGATCTCATTCCATATTTGATATAAAGACTTATTGTCATATTATTGCTTCATCCCTAATTTACTGACTATAAGAGGGTGACAAAAGATGAAGCCGGTGTATTTTCTTGGTATGATGACGACAACTCGCCACAATCATGTGCTTAGTGCTCAAGTGTTTTCGACAAATTATACTAGGGCAATAATGAGGCTGGCAGTGGGGTGTTTGCACAGTATCGGCTTTCGCGATTGTTACATTGCATCCACTGGCCTAGGGTATTGGAACAAACTTTTGATGTCTTTAGGTTTTGGGATTTTAAAAACTAAATGCTTAAATTTCTCTAAAGATTATCATTGTTTAGAAGAATATACCGCATTATTTTACTGAAATAGGTACCATGTTATTGACAAGAAATAAATTTTATTATAAGTTATTGTGATTAACATTTGATTTGGCAGACATCTTATCGTTTACATCTTTATTCTAGCATATTTCCATCATAGATATATGATTATTGAAATTACTTGTAATTTTAAAGTCTATTAATTAATAGATGTTTACTATTGAGTTATCCTATCGTAAGCAAAAATTTTAACAAACTTTAGATTAACAATGTATTCTGCAGACAACATCTGATCCTCGATGCAAGGACGTTACTGTGGTAGCCTTTATTATATATCCTGCTGCTGCAAACTCGTTCAATGTAGATTCTCTAAGAGGTCAGGCCGTATGTAAGCAACTGAAGGATACTATCGCCAAAATTAAAGAGAAAGTGGCGAATAGAATGTTCGAGGAATCTGTCAGGTTTGCGTGACTTCTCTTTTTTACCATTTAAAATTTTAGTTCTAATCTTTTCCTTATCAAAAACAATACTCTTCATATATTTTTGTTTTTTGACTTTTGTCCCACGAGTATTAACATTGAACTAATGGCTTCTCATTGTTCAATTTCGTTGGATCAACTGTTTACAGAGCACCTTTCATTGTTTGACGGGGTCTAATGGAAGGGTGATTGCCGCCTTCAATTTATGTCAGCTTGTATTTAAAAAATCCTTTTTGGGGTTTGTAACTTAAAAATTGTCTGTATTGTGAAATTATGCTTTCAAATATGCGGTTTTCATCATGATTCTAGTTTTATTTGTGTTTTATTGAACCAACGCTCACCTCATTATAAGCACTGCCGCCTTGTTTGCTTGGACTAATGAAAAATTAAGGATGCCTTAAGGAGTGCGCTGACTTGGAATGGGGTTTGTGAGATCGAAGGTAGTCAATAATACGTCATCATGGGCGGAGGATGCCCTTTAAAATGATCCTTGTCTCAATAATGTGATAATTATTTCCAGAGGTCGTGTACCTGAACCTGATGACTTACTGCTTCCTGCCGAAAAAGTTCAGCTTAAACGATGTATTCTTGCAGCAAAGGTATGATATGTTAATTTTTCAATTATGGTAGATATAGTTGTTTGATCTCATGAAAATCTGCAAGTACTATACAACAGAAATCCTGAATTGTTGTTGTGAATTTAATCATCACGCTCTTCTTGTTTCAACTTGATTGGTTGATTGATTAACTAGTCAAAGTTTTTGATCAAAATCAGGCTATTAAAGCAGATGTAAGTTATAGTTATAATGTATAAGACTACGCTAATGCATTTGAGGGATGGTTTTTGTGTAGCCTCGGCAACACCTCGTTAGTTGTGCATATGTGCCATAGGACGATCACTTTGTGTTTACAACTGTTCTCGCATTTTTGCGGGGTTCCTATAAATGTATTACACATAAGCAATTACCGCAAAATATGAAGACTATTGCATGCTTACATATATAAAACTAGATGAAAGAATCTGAATACGTCTGTTTGCAATAAACTTTCATGGTATTGATATTATAATTAATTAAACTTTAGTAATATTTCAATAGTAAAAAAAATCTTGGGAGTATTTA
Source organism: Heterorhabditis indica (assembly GCA_020740425.3). NCBI lineage: Eukaryota > Metazoa > Nematoda > Chromadorea > Rhabditida > Heterorhabditidae > Heterorhabditis > Heterorhabditis indica. The sequence continues at coordinate 68,715 of JAJAVP010000198.1, forward strand.
ATATTCTAAACGTAACTATCACCAATACGTTCCGAAGTTTCCAAACTAGTGGTAATGGGTTATGCGTGGGGGTACTACTTACCGAGATTATATGGCGACGGAAAAGCTCTATTTGCACGTGATCTTTGCATAATTCACACTTAACATAATACTAATGGACATATTGTGACGTTGTCTAAATTTTTCAAAGTGTAATATACGATGTGTTATTTTCGGGATTTTGTGTATGTGAAATATTACGCTAACTAAAATTATGAGCCAAATTTATAGACATACTCATTCATGACGTAAATAAATAAAGAATCTCAAGTAAGAATGCCGGTAAAACAATCTTATAGATGTAAACAGTAAAGGGGGTGCAAATAATGTTATTATTCTTTAATAGATATCGTGTTAATCATAATTGACTGCTTATGATTAATCATCAGTCTTCTACTAATATGCAGTATTACATCGTCTTACGTAATTATGATAAAATTCTCACAAACACTTATCACTGTAAAATTAAATATGTATACTCTTTGATCATTCTCATCTTGAGATTATTTTATACTACTATCGATATTCTGTTTGGTAACTTTTCAAGGAATCTTATTTTTAAATGGGCTGTTTATCTAAATATACATATATGGAAATTGTGACTAATTTGGGATGGTGTTATACTGTGATCTAAGTCAGATTCGTTTACGAATGTTGTCGTTTGTGCCAATAATACCTAATGGGAACTCGAACTCATTAGTAGTATCTCATTATATGCATGGTCTCTTTGAGAAATAAATTATTATTCAATCAAGTACACTGTCCTTCATTTGTATCGCCAAATAACAAAGCCGACCATCTATGCGGAGGTGTTTTTAGGATTCCGTTTTTACTTAGCGCTTATACTTCTCACAAAGATTACAACAAAGGAACGAATACATTCGAAAATACAAAATAAACGCATTTTTTAAGAGAATGCATAAGAATAGCGCACAATGCAGCATGGAAAATGAGTAGAACTCGTTATGAACAGCATTGTGCCTTGAGAATGAATTCTTTTCTTTGTAGATGGTCTAGGTGAATCTCTTAATTGGGGATGAGGTTTTGTTCAAGGTGCTAAAGTCAAAATTGGTTTGTATGTTGAGATATATCTTTACGAATGCAAACTGAGCAGTTGTAATTTTTCCAATCTTGTTAAAGTATAATAGCTTACTATTACATTTATTCTTCTCTTTGTATATTTGTTGTTTTAGTTAGCGTTTGTAGTGAGGTTTGATACAGTTAATGGATTTCCGGTTTTTCACGTGATTATGAATTTGTCATATGCAATATTTGGTCATTATTTGGCGGAAATTTGATAACATGGACTATAGGACAAGTGACATTGGTTTAATAGATCATAGGGATTTAAAAATTCATTATTTTATATTTGTTTGATACTGCAAATCTTTTGTTTGTTAATTTGTTATTTTTAGCGTGATACACTTCCTCCAATTTGCACTCATAACATGGTAGACAGTGAAAACGATCCCGTATTGAAAGCACTTCGTAGGGTTCGATTGTTCAATCACGATCATGATCGGGTGAAGGTTTGTATATCAAATCAGTGACAAAGTAGTTACTTCATAATTGGTTAATATTATTTTGATTAGGTTTTAATATTAACTATAATAGTTTATGGAGAATTAAAATTAACGTCTATAGACACTTTTCAACTTATCGAATTAAGCCCCTGTAGTATGATATCATGTTTAAATCCTTAATAAATATAATTTATTCATTTACCCATTTCCTGTTATTTTAAATTTTCTTTTGCCACCATGTAGACCTTAAAATCCGCTAGAGTGTATGCTGGACAGTTGTGTGAAAACAGCTGTTCTAGAAAGCCTAGGTATAAAGATTCATGTTATGAGTATTTCCAGAAATATTATTTATGCGAAACCTATCTAAAATGTATCGTTATCTTCAAGTAATATGTTATGATGTATAAAATTATATTTGAAGTAAGATAATATCTTAAATAGTAATGATATTTCGGAGTTTAAAGAAAAATTCCACATAAGGCAAGTTGCACTTCTATGTAAAACCTTAATTAATATGTATGAACTCCAAATCAAGTTTGGATTTTCTCTATTACAAATCAAATATGCCAGTAATTTTGATATTTGAAATTCAGGGTAAACTTTTTCAAATCTCTACGACTCATATTAAAGCCATTACTGTATAGTTTTTGTTTTGTTTAGGTCATCTTCCATCCCGAGTTCCTTTCATCTGTATCCCCTCTGATTGGACTAGACTATGAGGATTTTGTTCGTGGATGTCATCTAGGAGTATTTCCAAGCTATTATGAGCCGTGGGGGTATACTCCTGGTAAAAAACTATCGTTATTCGATTATAATTCTTGTAGCGCTTTATAAAATTTCGTTTTAGCTGAGTGCACAGTAATGGGTGTGCCGTCGGTAACTACGAACCTAAGTGGTTTCGGCTGCTTCATCAATGGACATGTGACAGATGCGAAGAGCTATGGATTACACGTTATTGACCGTCGTTTCAAGGGAATTGAAGAGTCAATAAACGAACTCGTTAATGATCTTTTCTTTTATACGTAGGTTTTATAAATGTTTTGCTGACAATTTATATTTGGTGCTACATTTGGGCAAATACATTTTTGTGCAACACTGAAATAACTTGACACTATATATTGAATTTCCAGAGTTGATATCTTTTTGTGAATACATTTTTCACCTGTTTTTTTAAGTCAAAGTTAATTAATTGTGCTATTATTATTTGTGATATGCATTTCAGTGACCAATTTAAATTCGATTTTGTGTTATTATTTTAAAATTAATAGTATCGTCAAGATAATATTTGTTTATACAAAGTAACAAGGAAGCTAGAAGGAATTAAGTTCAAATGGTAGTTTGGTTCAGTGAATCAAATTATGTTGTATGTGCAAATCGACACAAATTCCAATTTGTTAGTGACAAACCAAAACAGAATCGAGGGTCACTATGAATATTTTATTCTAATATCTGTAATGATGTTTAAACCTGTACTAATATATTTGTTTTAATCTACTAATTTCTAAGTAATTCAGATGTCTGTCACGTCGTCAACGCATCATTGTTCGCAATAGAACTGAACGACTTAGTGAATTGCTTGACTGGAAGACTCTTTCCGTTGTTAGTTATGGTTATTTGTTGTTCATTCATTAATATGTCGATCAATTGCATATAATAACGACATTATTTTAGTTTTATCGAGATGCTCGTCGTATGGCTCTGAAGAAAACACATCCTGATCTGGAGGTTTATTTTGAATATTTAACATATATATTTAAAATATTTTGAGCATAAATACAATAGGGAAAACGAGGAACGAGCAAAGCTGCTACACTGTGGTATAAAAATAGAATAATCTCACCAGCGTCAGCCAAAGTATGATTAAGTTGAGCATGTAGGAAATAGAATTTAGGTCTGATGTTCCGTCTTTCGAACTGGGAAATTTAATATCTAAATGATTTGATCATTCGTCTACTTTCAGTACTAATGAACAAAATACTGTAGTATGCATTTAATTGAAAGGGTTGGTAAGAATGTTACTTCTATATGTAAGCATGATTGAAGCTATGTAAGAGATAAAATGTACTGTGGTAGCGTTAAAAGTTATTGGTAAGGTGATCACTGTCGTAAAAAAAATTATGAATAAACTGCAATTTTGATTTTTATTGTAAGCTCTTCATATTATCGCAATTTCACAAAAAATACTATTGTCGTATAAGTAATTTATTTGCATTTTGGGACTGTGCAATTACTTTTTTGATGAACTGTACATTTTGCGCTAATCGTTTTCTATATTTAAATGAGTCTATTGTTGAAATTATAAGAATATGCGGATCTAGAATTTGCTGTAAAAAAATGAACATTTTTTTCTTTTAATAACTCTTGTACTGTAATTAATACTATGTTATTAGACTAATAGTATTTAATGTTTTCCTCAATTATTTTTGTGTTCATTTTTCAAAGGTGCGCCTTTCGGAAGCAATGGCTAGAGTACCACGACCTGTTTCGGCACCCGGTACTCCATCAATATCACGCCCAACCACTCCACATGAGTCTGAGGAAGACGACAGCGATCAAGAGGAATATGAGAAACACCAATGGCATAAATAATATAGGACTTAGTTATTCTAGATTACATTTATAGGTGTTTTAATTACTTAGCTACTGTGGGACATAGTAGGACTTTAAAAGTAGTTCAGAAGTCAATTGTATATTTATAGAAAATAATTTTTTCTAGTGTTTTATGCTTTTAGATTTCAAATTAAACAGCCTATTTTTCCAAACTATATTTTGTGTGCCATAGCTTTAGGTGCTGACTCCTGCATGCGATGAGACTAGTTTTGAGCAAGGTAATTATATTGGATATATTAGAATAAATAAATTCTATCCTATTGCATTGTGTATAATAGTCCAATAGTAACCATCAAGAAGGAAAGTAAGGGGGCTTGAAGTATTACTGTGTTCTCACATGAAGTGAATAGCTAAAGTTTTGCAGCCATACTTGTCTAATAGTATTCCGTGTATTTGCAATTCTTTTGCATTGGTTCAACCAAATTTATAAACAAGTGGGTGACAGATTATTTTTTAGGTAGTATATGGCATCTTGAGAATTAAAGTAGTTGGAAGATATGTTGATTTCCTTAATGTTCAATTTCGGCTGATGAAGGTCTTTTTTCTTCGGAAACATGGAAATTTAATTTATTCAAATGAAGCTAATATGAATATGAAGAGGATTATTAAAAGAGATTTGTTTCAGTTAATCTTAGTCAATTGTTTTCGACAGTAAGTAATTGCTATAATATAATTTTCAAGTTTACACAATTAATTTGTAGAACTTGAGCCCCTCAAGTTCTTAAAATCAAATGCTTGGAATATTCCAATTGCATAGCAACAATAAAACTGAGATTTCTAAAGCATGGAACCTCTTTATTATTTTATTTTAGACGTCACTATGGATGGATACTTTTTATTATATTTAAATATACTTTAGATCACTGTCAAATTTTAAGAGTCATGAACTCGTACTCTTTGTTGCTTTTTAGAAATTAGAGATATCACCAACAATATTGGAATTAATCTTTTTTTAGAAAATTGTCGATGAATGAGTTAAGGTTATGAAAGATTTCGTGAATATGACTTTAATAATTAGAATCATAATATAGCTTAGCCAATGTTTCATACATATTTCTGATTATACTAAATAGACTAAGTAAAAAAAATAAGATACTAGTAATATTAGCATCACTTTACACCTAGATGATTTGATTAATACATGGAGGAAATAGTGGCTTTAAAAGCCCTTTAATGATCTTATATTATTTTACGTCAGTATTACTGTAAATTAGCCTTTTTACTACATTCACATGAGATGAGCCGTAGAAGTCTATTTAAATTATATACAGCTTAGGTTTGTGCACAGTAACATTGAGAAGACGATTAAATATTTCATTACAATACTTTATTAGTTATAGAATATGCCTTAATCTGTGCTTATGAAGTGGTTTTAATAACAATAATGCTTGTTTCGATCATAGGCTTACCACTTTTAAACTTAAATGTTCAATTCACACTAACTTATGTCTAGATCTTTTGTAACATGATTTGGTAAAATACACACATCTGCAGCGTTACCTTGATACTTAAGTATAAACATCTGTTCTATACGAGAAAGCAAATATGTTGAAAATAAGCCGGTAAGTTATATAGTAAAATAAATAATTCATTAGTAGTTTTACTTAATGAAAAAAAGGATAATTGATAGACATAAACAATTGTTTCTACCAGTATTACTGTGATCTACCAATGTAAATTTAATCTGCGTACGTTTTTTGCCTAGTTGTGCCATAGAAGTATTTTCATTCACAATCTTGTTGTACACTTCAGAATGAGAGTGATTACTTTTGTCATATTCGTTGTCACTTTTTCTGAGTATGGAATAGATGAGTGTTCAAGATCAACGATGAATTAAATATTTATATTGTCTTTACATTACAGCTGTTTAATTTAAACCATGAACTACTAACCTTTTTCACCAGTCAGATTAGAAATTCGCCCCGCCTCCATGCCATTTAAACGTTGGCAGATCAGAGCAACGACAGAGATGTTTCAACTAGCCATTCTCGCAGCCACTATCACAACTACTGTAGCCATCTGTAGCTCGGTAAGCCTCTTTATTTTACTGAAACTCTCCATCTAAACTTCTTTTCATCAATAATCATAATTAACAGAAAGTAATTTATATCATAGTGGATACTAATAATTTATTTTGATTTCTAGAATAGGTGTAATTTTTAAAATGTTTAGATCAATCTTCATATTGGTGAAAATTTTCTCAATATTTTTCGCTATTCCACGATAATCTTATAGATATTGCGTGTAGCACCCTCACTACCTGATAAATATTATAATTGTACAATTCAAAGGAATTCGTCCTTTAAACATCATTGCTATTTGGAGTTGGCACTAATAAGAAGCTTACGTGTGTACTTGCATTTAAATATCATTGATAAATTATGCTTGATACTTACCATTAATTTGTATTCCATGAAGTTCCTGTGGTCTTTTGATAGATCGAATAACATGAATTAATAAAATTTGGTTTGTTTTCCATCAAAGCACAATAATTTGCCATGCAAAGACAAGAATTTATCGTCTCCTCAATTTGCTTCTAAACAAAACATTTTTAACTCTGAATTTTTAATATCATCAGCTTATGTTTTCTGACTATCAGCTTCTACTGAATGAATAGATTATTCACAACTGGAGATAACCAAGTCGATTTGTGAATAGCCTAGTATTATTTTACAACAAGATGTTTTTAACGATTAGATGCGTCTATGAACACTGGAATCATTCGCCAAATTAATTAGGCGTTAATGTTCCGAATAATTTATTGAGAACCAACAATTTAAAAGAGACCTTAGCAGCTGCATACCTCAGTGTAAAGAGTTTGATGTTCAAAGTAATTATGTTGAAGCTTCGTAACTTCAACTATTCCATATAGTTTATTTTTCAGGGACAATGCGACAGTAATGCCATTTTTGTGCAGACGAGGGATATATTATCCCAGGTATGGTTTCAACTACGTTTTGTTTTATTTAAAAAATGCATGATTAACTGGTCTATATTCCAAACTAGTTAACAAACAGTGTTCTATTAAGCTTGATACTTTTTGGCAAAAAAAACTGGTAACATTGATAGTATGGAGGCTGATTAAAAACTTCTGCTTAAAAGTGACGTACTTTATGGTGTTTTCGATTCGTTATTACTTTAGATTATTTAATCATATAATTCGTGATGATTAGTAAATATGCCTATTTCCTATATTGCAAATTTGACAGTTAAATAGGATTAATTATTTAGAACTTTTCTTCATTTAGCTATCAAGAAGGTTTAATTAGATATGTAACCTTATTTGTGAGAAAAATAGTCATCAACTATAACATTTATGCGGTTTAAACCTACTATTTCAAATAAATAGTATGCAATAGTAGTGATTTTAACTATCAAGAAGAATAGATTTTTGTAAATGTTAAGTTGCTATTTTGGTAGCAAGCATTTTAATGTTTCTCCGTAATGCACATCATGAGTGAGATTAAAACGACAACATCAATAGCTAGAAATGAGTGCTGAATATCGTGCTCTATCTTAACACTTCTGTTTTTATATTCTTAGAGAGTATTATATTCATAATTCGGTGGATGCTTTGCGAAGGTATGTCTGTAGATTCCTACTAACCCGATTATTAATATTAAGTGACACTATAACTAATACCTTGAAGATGAATGTAATCGTACGATAGTTTTACTAAATTTGAACACAAATAAAACATTAAATGGCCATACTGCTGTTATATGCGCACTACATTATCCTTATAGATGATTATCAAACAAATCTATCCTTAATAAATTTTTTTTTTGCAAAGTTAACACTCTACTTTGTGCTTAATTTAGTTCGTTTTAATTGCAACATCATTGGGGAAAACTACCTTCTGCATGGGCAATTAAACTTTCTCTATTAATATATTTTAAAACACTGGTATGTATAGGACTCCCTTGGCAATGAGCCGGAAATGAAAAACAAGCTTATGGCATCAAGCCGATTCTGGGGGAAACGTGCAATACAAGATAACCTGCGACGGGCCAGCATCCACTGGGGAAAACGATCAGTTAGTAAAACACAGGTATGTGCTTATTGTGGTCATCTTATCGGGACTAGAATCTTAGTAACATTTTATCCATATAACTACTAGTTATCCAATTAATTAGTAATTAGGTATTTATTTCAGGAAACACCTAGTTAACATGTCATCTGTTTTAAATGAGGGAGCGATCAATCAAGAAATTGCACAGCATATAGTTTAATAGCTGGTGTATAATTTTACGATACTCTAATTTAGGAATTAATTCTAATTTTTAGTCATTTTAATAGCGTTCGGTAATCGATGGGTTATATCAAATACACATTCTTATCACTTTATATATATATATATATATATATATATATATATATATATAAATTATCGCATACTTTCAGAGCCATAGATTTACAATAAAAGTTATTTGGCTTCAATGATTTAATGATGATAAAGTCACTATAACACTGCAGTTCATATTACCTAGATCTGTCTATAATTGATTGTAAAGATATTGAGGTATCACCTATAGGTATACTCTTATTATTAAATAATATAGGGTGTGTTGATTTTCTAGAGCTAAAATGGTCAAACTGAATTTAATGCTAAAATTGTTGTACACGTATCTCATTACGCTGAAGCGTTACTAGTATTTAATTAAGGCATGGCATTCTCTGATACCTGAAAGTAATCGCATTGTTAAAGCCTCCATCGGTTCGTGGTGGTTTCCCATGAGCAGAAGCGATGAAAACGGATTTGAGGTATATTTTAAATGCATAAAGTAGACTATCTAGAATTGCTTTGCAATAAATCTATTACATCTTCAGAATGGTAATAAATTCAATAATTCGCAATTTTTTTAAAATCTTAAAAATAATTTTCTTAGGTGGATATATCAATGTGACATTTACGGGACATCTTAGATGCTGATATCTTAGTGGTTACATTGAAAGCACTGTAGTTCTAACTTTTGGATATAAAAGTGGTATAATCATTTATTCATAAGAACGTATTTGCAGCAAGAAATTCAGCTATTAGATGTCAAATACCGATACCCCGAGAAACGTTTTTCTTTATAATATTTTCAATTTTAAATATTTCAGTTATTAGTGATTAAATTTAGAGTTAGTTGTTTGTATAGATAAATCTAATAGTTTCTTTTTTGCTATTAGTTTTAAGTTAAATGCAGATGTTTTTGTGTTCCTTAATTACTGTTGATGTCTTCTGAAAAGGAGACTATTTTTGTTTCTTATTTGTGCTGTTACAATTGCCATTATTTTCACCATTTGGAAGAAATATAAACAAGGAGGATGACTTAGTTTATGTATCTTAGTTAGGGATTCATAGTCTGGATGAAATAAGGATCCATAAGTATCATGAAGGATATGGGCGTACTATTTCAAAAACTGAACTGTAATGGAAGGAATCACTGAGAGCTATGAATTAACATAAAAACAGTTATTGCATTAGTTAAACTTAGAATTTCAATATATATCCAATATTAAACCTTGTAACAAATGGTGAAATAATAAGGACTGGATTCTATAAAGCTGGTAACACTGTTTCATGAAATCGCTAATTGACATCTAGTTGTTGGTAACTCTTAGTTCTGTGAATGCACTACTGTTTATTTTAATTCGTATAAATTTCAATGTAAAAGGAGATAATCTAATATGGATTATTAAAGCGATATTCATTTAGAGAAATATAGGGAGATTCCAACTCTCATGTGTATTAGATCTCTCATAAATGCATAGAAGAGTTAGATTTTAGCTGGATGCACTTATAAAAAATACAAAATCTTGGAATATATCTTCTTATAGTGTTTAAAATTGTAATTTATTACTTCACATACTAATTTCAAAATAATGTTCAAAAATACAGTATGGGGTGAAAAGCGAAGTTGCACAGGTCCTGCATATACGATGTTCTTAATTTAGTATCTTATTTCAGGTAATGCTTATAATAGGACGCCTAAGTATCAATATTTAAGAAAAAAGTGAGGCGTTGTAAAGTTAATTAATTTCAGATTGATTCAAGTGAAGTGGAAACCCTATCAGATGCTGTGTTTCGAGTGCCAAAAGCAGAAAGTCTTCGTCCCAAACTCGCTCTCTCTAGTAGGCTATGGGGACACTAAAGAGGTATTTCCGAAATAAGCGAGAAAAAACTTACGTCTATGCATTTATTGTTTTCAGAGAACACATCTGGATGGGATTCGCTTTGCGATGCTTGCAATAAATGGTTAGAGTTTGCAAATATTGTGCACTGATGAAGAAGCATGAACGTAATTATAAATATAGACAAAACAATTGATGGATATAAAATTCTAATCTGATAGTATGTATGTTTTCTTTTATTTAAAATCTCATATCTGTTTAAAGCGTGTTCACGAGATTTCATATTTCTAATGTAAATATAAGTACGTTACACAGCGAAATAACTAGCAAATACAAATTTATCTAATGATAGAAATAATGCATGTTTATAGGAACTACATAAAACGATATTATAGTAATAACATCCAAAAAAAATTGGGAAAGAGATGAAAAGCTTCCACAAGGTATTTTAGCATAACAATTTATCACAAACCTGTAAAAAAATCTCAAATAACAGATCACCAAAGTATTCAAGCAAAATCTAGATAAGTTACAACAACACGGTTACTGAAACAAAAAATAGGTGTAAAACAAACAGTAATGTATATTCCTTTGAAAATCTGTCCTTGTCAGTTCCATTTTCATGATAGATTATCTGAAAAAAAATCCACATGGCAAAACATTTTTTCACATATCTTGTACCATATAAAATTAAAGTAATCTTACAGTTAGGTAGATATTTTCTTGTTTCTTGGGCCAAGTACAAAACAATGGATATTAAGATGTTCACAGAATTGCCTGCAGATGACGGTACAGTAAATAAGAAGCGATCCATAACAGTATATCTAAATAAAACGGTTTGAATAGAAATGGTATAATTTTATATCCACTTACCGTCACAATCCATAGTAATGTGAGCTCTTCAAATATACAGTTGTAATACTGATTAAACATAAGAGCAAGTGGACCAATATATATCCAGTCCCAAAGGCGCAACTCGCTCTTACTCATGTGGGCTATCACCAATCGATTCGTAGACTTAGCTCCTATATTTGATAAGAAGTAATATTAAACTAAACGGAAATATGAATGATATCAATGTTTGTTTTTGTTGAATAAGTAAGATTTTTTTAAACGCTTTCATTTATTAACCTAAGCCAATAGTTTTGCGACATTACGCAAGCGTCCATATGGCCGAGGCGGTAGTCGCACCGCTGCTTTTAGTAAGACCTCGATTGATTACTCGTCTATTCTAGCAAAAGCCAGTCACAGATGG
>JAJAVP010000198.1:85936-127300 GCA_020740425.3 Heterorhabditis indica
TGTTTTGTACCAGATACCAACTGTAAAACAGCAGTGGGAACGTCATGATGTGGATTGCTTCCGGTCTCCACGATATAAGACCGCTTCATCTCATAAGGGCTACTATGAATGCTATAGAATACATAAAGGTTATAGAGGATGTTACGCTTTAATATGCCAAAAGAGCGTTATCTGAATTAACTGTCTTAATCATCTGATCTGAATTCTATTAAACACTTATGGGAACACCACCAAAAAACGTATCGAGAGTTGCCAACAAGGACTAGATGACCGCTCAACCGAAGGAAATTTTAACGGCGAATTTTTATCCAAACTCATGGATTCTATGACAAACCTTTTTATTGATGTAAATACATAGTAAATAGTGACTTTACAGCTTTGACAGAATATTATAATATAATTTATTTCAAATGAAAAATCTCTGGAAACATTATCCTTTTAAGCCATGACTATATGATATTCCGATATAATTGGGTTTTATCCAAGAAGTATGCTTAAAGTTGTACTTAGAACACTGGATGCAAATTGAATATGCAACATTAAATGCTAGGTTAATTCACCAAATATCTGCATCTTTAAAAAATTGGGGAAACATAATTTTTGAACTTTTGACCAACACTATATGTAATTAAATGTCTAGGCAAAGTTATGCATGTATAAGCCTATTCAAAAGGCAACTATAAAATTATAGATTGCAACTACATATATACTTAACTAAAGCGCTTTGAAGCATTACAGAAACAATGTGTATACTTACCTTAATATACGACTGCCAAAACCTGTATAATCGAGATCTCAAGCAACACGTCATTTCGAAATAGTTGGACTATATCTTGTTATATGATTAGATGATCTGAACGACAAACAAATTTATAGTTAGGTCCGATACCAATAATTATGCCTGATATCGGCACATTGAATACTAATATGAATATGAATAATGATAGAATGCCAAAATAAGTGGAGACATCATAAAATAAAATCATACGCACTGAAATGGAGAGCAACATCTTATTAATTGTCATAGCTTCTGTTCAATATCGTTAGTGTATAGTATCAGTTTTATTAGTAAACAGCATTTACTACAAAGTGATTGAGATTACTGATTCCAACGTAGTGGTTCAGCAACTGCTTCTTCAATCGATATCGGTTGCAGGCTTTAACTCTGCCACCACTTCCGTCTCACTGGTACTACACAGTATTTGTAGTATTGATTTAACGATCCCATTTCAAGCAAGAAACTATTGCTAATGAATCACGCACACATAAAACTATTAATCAATAACTACAAAGGATATTTCAAAGAACTACGGAAGAGACGAACGAATGAGTTATAAAGTCTGTATTATAACCTATTTAGCAGTAAATAAGTGGAAATTCACAGTCAGGAAGAAAAGTCTTATAACAAGAAATAATTTTGAATTTAATAGGTAGCTAGAGTTTGGTAAAAATAATGTGTTAAACATCTATGATAGAGAAACTGGAAATCTTCAAAAATACGACTTTTGAACAGAATTTTTAGCGATTCCATTTAAATAAGAATAAACTTAAAACAATGGTAAACCAAATTTGTGTAAATTATGGAAGAGTGCAAAGGCCACGCGATTAATCAACAAACGGATCACGCGCCCAGACTGGGGTTGTTAGGTCAGAATAAGAAAGTAAGGCATGTGAGAGCGGAGGATTGTGTGGCATTCTTGTTCATAGGAAGCTCAAAGTTTCAGTCGTCAACTTGCAATGTTAAAATGGTAAAACTGACGTTTCAGCAGTAAATAAAATATTTCAAACAAATTATAATTAACATTTAAGCTGCAGATGATGCATTCTGAAAAAAAAAGATGTACGGAATTGAGATGGCTTCAAAGAAATGTGCGTTATGATGCTAAATAAATTGATAGGTATTTTGTACACCTTTCAGTTGGTGTATTTGTTGCCTTATATGTTCAGGACTCGGCACTGTTTTACGTTATAATGTATTTTTTGTCTTACTGAAACTCTAGACATAGTGTTATCTTTGAATGTAGTTGAGATAAGAAATATTTAGAATATCACGTGTTTATAAATAACATGCTTTGGACATCAAGCTAAGATCAATAAGTGTTCTAGAAGTACCACTACGAAAGACGAAAATTTTCCGAATTAGATCAGAAATATAACTGCTATAATTTTTAATGGTCTAAGAGATTAGTGATAGAAGTATGTGAAAACAGCTGATTATAATTGATTATGTACATTTAAATGATGATCAAAGTAAAAGTGGCGTGATCCTAAGGGCAAAAAAGAACCGAATGATTAGTGTCAATACGCACTGCGAAATGACTTGGCATACAGAGTCGAATCAAGAACAGTGAAGGAAAGGAAGAGTAGTACTAGAGAGGAATGGAGATTTAATCAAAGGAGATAACTGATAAAAAAGTTTAGAGTGAACTATTAATTCTATATTAAGAATTAAACAATACGACTAAATATGCCAAACTGACAGATAATACCTGTGATGACTTTTTGTCAGTTTTTATTGCTTCAACTAAGCAATGAAATCTGCTAATGGATTTTCTCCAATAATAAGCCTTTTATGTGTGTAATAATTAGTTGATCTTACAGGAATAAGACATACTAACTGATATAAAATTGGTATTTTACTCGAAAAATGATGAAAAATCAGGAAACAATGTTGTAGCATGACCAGTTCTTAGAGGTAATTAAAAATACAAAATAGTTATGCATTTTTTCAGTAATGATCCATATACAAAATACTTATTTCCTTAATGAAATAATGGAAGTGTAGTTTTTTTGAAAGTGGTAATGGGAATCATACTTAGACTCAAACTGTACAGATTACACTATGAGGCATAGTGAAAGAATGGTAGAACTTTTTTTATGTAAAGAGGATTGAAATGTTTACCAATACACGGAAGGGTTTTTACATGTTATATATTATGTGCTCTGTAAACGATCGCTAATGGTTAGGTGGTGGCAGAGTTTGATAAGAAAAGAAAGGACAGAACGATCTATTTAGCTGTAAAGTTGTATTCGAATCCTTACGGAGGAAATTATGGCAGGTAGTAAATACTTATCTGTCATTTGATTTTTCAACTGCAAAATATCTAATTTCCATGATTGATATATTTTTCTTTGTTTTACTATTGTCAACATACTAATCTGATAAATGGTAAAGTAGACACGAGAATCAATATTTTAGCGATAATTATAGAGTAAAAATAACTAAAATAGAGATCATAAGTATCTATTTTAAAAGAAGAAGATTGTTTCTGTATCTTTGAACTACTAGTATGGAAATATTGAAGGCATAATCGACAACCGATAAGGACATTTTTTACTTTAGTTTTATTCTGCTTACGAGCGCATGTAAAATGCCTACCGCTTGAACTATAATTATTCCAAGAAAAATAACGCTTATATTTGATTGTTGTTATAGATGAGCTAAGAAGTACTAATTATTAGCCACAAGCCACCACGAAGCGGTAGTAAAAGCTGAAATTTTTAAAATAGAATATGGATAATTAGGAGTGCTTATGTGAGAAAAAACATCCGAGATTAAAGTAAGTGTGACGTAAACTTAATGTGTTTACACACTGATACCACTATTCGCTAAATTGGCAGAATTTTGAATATTCACCATATAAATGAATTTACCCTATTCAGAATACTGAAATTTTGATTCTAAAATTCTTGTTTAAATCAATAATATCCAAATAGCAATATAGATAAAAGAAACTACTACTTATTATAGGCTTATCTCATATGATAAGATAATGAACAATGTCCCACTGATTTGCATAGAGGTTTTTCTTAGAATTAACTTCTGTACTAAACGCATTTTAGTCGTCGTAGTATAACAGTTGTTTATTTGTTGTAACTCGTCTGTAATCATAAAAGACAAATGTACATTGCTGTTGCTTTTCAATTGACGGGCGAAATACGCTATTAATAAAGTCGTTTATGAGATCATTTTATAGACAATTACAACACAAATCATACTCGTCAGATACACAGCATCAATGAATTATTATGTTAGAAAGTCGTCGTTATTACAAATGCTTACAGGGATGTAAAAATTCTGTCTAGAAGATTTCATATGCTGCTTGTTAATAATAGTGGATGCAATTTATTATGAATAACATAAATTTCACTAGAGACAACGATACGCGGAACGGTCTCCGTTCTCTTGAAAGCAAGATATACCAAATTAACACACATTTTCTTCATTGTTGTTCATTATTGGGACGGAAATAGTATCACACACTTGTTGACGACTCGAGCAAGTAGCCTGAAGTTTTATTTGTTAATGAAAGAAAAACAGATTAATAGTAGGACGCAATTTAACCACTTAAAGTTAAAAATATTTCTTCCAAGTATTTAATATTACAATACACTAACTAACTCAAGTTCTCAATTTTCTTACTTGGCGTAACATTTATTTACTAATTCACTTTCATCTAATCTTTTCCTATTTACTATGTGCACTACGTATAGTTGTTTCAATGGTATGTGAATACTTTTAGTGATATGGGTGTAAAAATTTGCTTACATTTAGTGATTTCCTTTCTTTATTGTGAACAAGCATGGAGCTGCCTCGGGATTTGTTGCCTTAAATTCATGCATATTTTTAAATGTTTTTTATTAGAGCAAATCCTTATTTTATGTATATGCATCGAAAATGTATTTTTAGGAAAATAACTAACTTGAAGAACCTATTGGCTCTTTAAATCTGTAAATTCTTCTCGATCTGATAGAACGATGATCTTTAGTCTCACTCAAATACCGGACGAACTCTGGTGGAATCTCTGACTCAAGACCTTTTCCACCAAGGAGACCTTTTAAATTCATAGTTTACGAAGCTTGGGAAAGTATAATTGAAAAAAATTTGCAAAAATAATTCTCAATGGCACTTTTAATAAATTATATGCACTTTTACATTACCTTCCACCGAGCTGTGAATGTGCGAGTGGAACACCCACATCGCATATCGTATTTCAACAAGTCGGCTAGCATAGATGAATGCATCCGCAATCAATTTTAAAACATTCAGTAAGTGACTGAGGATCCTGAATACAAAATGCTAAGGATTTTAGTACTTAAGAGTATCCAAGCCAACCCCTTCTTAAGAAAAAGCGTATTCATGAGAATAATATGAATATTTAAAATGAAATAAATTAGAACTAGGATAAAGAACCACATCAAGCAATTCAAAACGGAAATTACTTTATAAACTAAGATAAGCATATCGAACATGAACTTTCATGGTTAAACACGCCCGATATTTTGGTTATGAAATGAAAGGACATACCTCAGGTACATTGTCGCTGTAAGAGGGAGCTGGAAAAGGCAGCTGTCGCAAGTCAAAACAAATAGAACAGTAGTTGGAAGCCATCCTGAACGAAACACAATACCATCAAAATACGCTTAACTACATCATACACTTGTAAACACTTTATTAGTTTTACCTACTCTATTTCAAATAAAATGGTGAAATCTTTTCTATTTTTTATTAAATTTTATACAATAGAGCGTTTATGTGACTAGTAGTTAATTCTATTTAAGCTCTATTTAAGAGAATATTCATAAGTTTGAATAAGAAAGTCACTACATAATGTTGGTACACCTTTTGATATTTTTGTTTTACTCAATTTTATTAATTATTTCCTACATTCCTGATGTCCCCACAAGAAACTAAGTGCACTGAATAAGTTTCCCAGGTGTAAGTACTTTGGCAGTGGATAAATATTCATAAAGCGTTAAAAGAGTGATTCAATAGGACCAGTATCAAGCCCTAAATGGGAAATATTTACTTTTGTGAGAAACCTACTAATAAATCAATTTAATATCTTCATTTCAACCATGGATCACATTATTTTAATGAATTTCTATTTTAGAATTACTTAAAAACCAAATGTAATAAAAGTCTAATCTTAGTTTCCCTTTCGCGGTGTCCTTCAACGTCTATTCGCTCGTCCGTCTAATTTGACCACAACAAGTTGTTCCCGTTTGGAAAGCCCAATTGAAAATATTACTAGATTTCATTGACTGGCAAAAATAAATCTAGTAATGATTGCCGTATGCCATTAAATTGTTCCGATGTCATTATTTGAGCATTGACGACATGCCAAAAAGTCCTAGACGCTATTACAAATATTATAGTTATAAAATTTAATGATATTTTGTAGAATAATATAAATTCTGACCTAAGCATGCAGATCCAGCCAGTAACATCAGTGTAACAAGTAGCTTACGATTAGTTGTTCTTCTAGTTTTCTTTGTTTTTAGAAGTGGATCTTTAGAGACTCTTCCTATGTGGATTAGTATGTGCAAATAAAGGAAAGATATAAGTAGAACGAAGACTATGAATGGAGCCACCAACACCCATCGTACTGCAACATTTCCTGAAAATAAACCTGGAAAATTCAATCAAGTTCAATAGATGAACTTTTAAAACATAAAGCACTTTTAGAAGATCAGTGAGATCCCTTAGATGTAACGCTAATACAAATAATAGAAATTGGTCTTTGCAAATAAAATTTCTATAGATAATTAGTCGTTTTTCTTTCTCTTCATTGTTTTATAGATATCGCAAAATTACTAGGCGCATATCTCAAGGCAGACACAGATCTTAATAATCCCAATAATGACCTATACGTTGATAGTGGAGCAAATAAATTTCATCGAACACTAAATAGCAACTGTAAAATATGTACTGAAGCTTTCAGAAATGAACAAGGATATTCAAGTCATAAGATTAAGTGTTTCTGGTAGCTACAAGTCAAAAATGATTTGCGCCATTTGAATCAAAAGATAATTAAACGATGTGCACACAAATTACTAGGGAAAACACCGCGAGTCATAAGACTGCCGAAAACGATTTACCTCTTAAAGAAAATGGAATACGGTTTAGAATCGCAAATAACAAAATGGCTTGTAAATAATATATTCATTAATTATGTATTCCTGTTGAGTCTGTCTTAGCTGAGGACAATTTATTCAAAAAGTACGACTTCCAAAAGCACGCTTTTTAATATCTGTATTACTTTCATTTTTCCATTTAGCCTACAATATTTGGCATTCTTTTTCAACATTATAGAAGATCTTTGCATTGGTTTTTTCTAGATGAGCTTAGTTTATTGTTAGTATCTCAAAAATATGCGTCATTATATACAATTTCTAGTTGAACGTACAAAATTTAATATACATTTTCTGTAGTGGAGTTAGTAAAGAAAAATTGACAGCTGAATTAACTTTATATTACTTACTTAGAATTATGGCATCTTTGCAACCCTCACTAGAAAAGAAGGCAAAGGCAATGGGAGCACGAAAGCCCCCAGGAACGGTGCAGAACATTACAAGGAACACGGTGGATGGTACGAGGTAGGCAAGAGCGATGGCACATCTTACACTACCAGGAGTGATCACATGCCTGTGGTTGTTAATTACTCTAGGGTTTAATTTTTAATACGTGCAAGATTATTTGAAG
This sequence comes from Heterorhabditis indica, assembly GCA_020740425.3. Taxonomy (NCBI): domain Eukaryota; kingdom Metazoa; phylum Nematoda; class Chromadorea; order Rhabditida; family Heterorhabditidae; genus Heterorhabditis; species Heterorhabditis indica. The sequence goes on from JAJAVP010000198.1 coordinate 93,423, forward strand.
CCGAATAAAGATGAAGAGAAATAACATCGAGAACTACCACGGAAATACTTTCGAGTTCACTTATTTGAATAATAGGAGGACTACTGTATTCAGTTTATAAATTAGCCTATTTTTAATAAGAATATACTTCAAACACATCAATTCAAATCTGAGTAATTTACTTTTCAATTGGAGCACTATCTTATATAATTGATAAATTATTCTTATTATTATTAAACTTATTGAGACAGTTTTATTTGGCCAATTAATCTAGCGGAAACCTACCTATGCAATGGATACACAATCCCTACATAATGGTTGAGAGCTAACGCCAGAAGCGTAAACACAGAAGCAAAAAATGTGGCAAGTTTGAAGACCTGCAAATATGTAAATACTAGGTTACGATCAGGGATTTTTGAGGGTTACCATTAAATCAAGCAAAAGTTCACATTTCACTCTCTTATTAGATGGAGTATATATTTTTTCAAATTTAAGCTAATTACATATAAGCTATCTTCCTAAAAGAGCTAGAATACTGTAAGTGTAAAGATAAAATGTCCATAAAGATGTGGTGAAAATTATAGAGGTATAAATTTTCGTTGACAATTTCTCTAGACAATTACGCAGCCATTAGAAATTGATTTACAGTGGCACTTGAGATTAAAAATAAACTAAAATAATATTTCTTACCTCTAGCAGTAGTGACCAGCAGTTAGAAAGTATATTGCTAGGTATTATAACATTTATAGTGTAAGTAAGAATATAGAAGAAGGAACAGAGTGCATCTGATGCTGTTAAGCTGACACATAACCGTAGATTAACTCCGATGGGACGTCGGAGGTAGCGTGAGCACTATAACAATATTATTTATTTTATAGCAACTCTTATATTTGCATCCATTGTAACATTAAATAAACCTCATTTTATTTTCACTTTTCTAATACTTTCTTCTCCTATTATTATAAAATTGATGATAAACAATTATTTCTGGAGACTATGCATTACTTGAATTATTTTCAAAGTCTGTAAGAAATACGTTTCATAATCTCTTCAAGATTGGCCCTTTAATATTGTTCAATCTTGCTCATATTTAATGTATTTAAAGTTCGATTTCAACAAAAACGTCATATGTAGTATTATTTATTATAAGCAATATCTTCTGCTCCTACGAAGTTCTAATCGATTTACCTGGTAAATAATATGTTATATTCCAGACGCTGTGCACTAAATATTGAATGAACAAATCTTTCTCTTCAATTTTGGCTCTCTGAAGTGTAATTCGAAAGATGTGATTCTCACAGCTAAATAACTGCCAGAAAGACACAGTTTGAGAATTAGTGCTTCACTGTGGTATTACACAAATATAATTCATAGTATCTGCATCCACAGCTGCCAACAAAATTCATTACGAAACGTTCACTAAACTCACATTCAAAAGATATAAGTTGACGGCTAGAGCTACAATCGATATGAAGGTGAGGAGAATCGAGGAATAGTAGGAGAGTGTGTGAAAGAATTTCATTTCGTCTTCGCTAATACTTTCATTCATTCTGAAATTATATGGTTAATTGACTTGGATCTAGTTAAAAGTGATGTTAGCACTCCTACATTTCAATGCTTCGCCTAATTTATAATTTATCATAAAATGAGTAGTCAGTTCGATACACTTTACCTATATGCTTTATAATATAGTAACTCAAATAACTTATTTCACCTTCAGCAGTATAAATTTTAATCTGAAAGCAAAATGCCACGGGGAAATTTGTGAGTGATAGTGCTGTCAGAACACGGTTGTTAAGCATTTCACAATTGTCATTGACTTATATCAATGCTAAACTTATTATAATTAGTATACACAATGAAGAAATAGATAGACAACTCAAGACAATGAAGGTATCATACAAAAACATAATTGATTGATAAGCGATTAGTGTGGGGCGGAAAGAGCAAATACCGGACATGCGCACTACATCTCTGTGGAACATCCCTCAGAAGTTTTTTCCAAAAAATATAATGATATGTGGTTTTTTTCACTCATTAATTGAATATTCATATAGGCCTAAAGGTTTGTGAGAAGTAATTATATTTAGGAGTAAGTTTTCGGTACAATAACAATGCATATGAAACCAGAAAAGAGATTTTCTTAAATGAAGTTCAGTCTTGCGTTTAATGCTTAGAGCCAATCAGAATTACGAAACCAATTATCGTTAGTCAGTGAAGTAGTAAGAGAACGAAGTAATGATATTGTTATTAACGTATAATTTTTGTACTATGAAATAATTCGACTTTTTCTAGCTGAAACAATACAAACTGTCTCTAAAGGTTTATTCTTTACATAAACAGCATAAAACTGCCGAAGAGGATAAAACTTGCATACAAATGAGGGTCATGCGCAGAAAACGCTTAAACAATTTAAATATTATGTGGCCACGCTTCCTGTTGTTTTATTGTTTGTGATAGCAATAATCAGAGTAGAGGGACATTAGCTAACGGACATTTTGAATTGTTCACCTGTATGCGTAATGGAAATTATTCTTGAGATTGGAATTGAGTTTTGAAATTATCTATATAATCTTATTCAATTAAAGCAGAGTTGGAAATATGTTGTTGAGACTTATTAGTATCGCATTTCTAAAAATTGTACAGATATTTTTATAAGCAGATGAAAAAGTAGTTTCGACAGCAGGTTCATGAAAACAAGCAATTGTTCGAATTATTTATGTCATCGATTTGTAGAGGACTCATTCTAAAAAGGATATCTCATGAGTTAAAACGTGAACATGAGTAACATCTAAACTGAAGCATTATATCTTTTGTACCACAGTGCTTATCATCTATGCTTTTCAATTTATTAAATGTAGCTGGAAATATTATTCCAAAAGGTAAAACAATTCAAAACAGAGCGCAGAACTTAAACGAATAAAATACATAATCTGCCTTTTATTTATATTGGTGGAATTAGAAATTTAATCACTCAAAGGTGCACAGAAGTGCAGTGATCATTTACTTTTCAAGTTTTCTGGTAAAATACAAAACGAAAAAGAGTACCTCTAATTTTAAAGTCAACAAACAATTGCAATAAACGTCACAAATCCAAAGAGAATAACAAAAATATGTAAAGTGAGTGGCAAACAACCATGGTGATTGGGACCTTCAGAAGGATGCTTCAGTGTAGTCACCGTTTTACATAAAGTCTTATAGATTTGTTATTGTCATTCAATCGTTGGTTTCATTTGATTATGCGTCACTGAATAAAGAATAGACATGTTAATCCAGCTTGAATTTAAACCTTGGAAAATAATCAGGACATGTGTTTGTGGTAGCGCTAATCATAAAATATCTTAGAGGATGTGAATGAGATTGAAGGTGGAAGAGAAATTTGATCACAAATTAATGAGTGAACGATCCAGTGTCTATAGAATAACACAGTAGTAAAAGCTAATTTAGCTCCTATGGATCATGGAAATTTCACGACAGAAATACAAACAATTTAAAATCGAGCTGCAGAATGAATATAATTTATATTACAATAGTGATATAATGTTAGTGTGTTTAAGCGGGAATCTATTTAAAAAATAATTTTAAATCAAAAAGAATTTATGGAAGTGGATTATAGGTGTTAAGGAAAATATAGCAAAACTACATGAAGTCGTTGGTGATGATAATTAATAGAACTGTGGGTGCAGCTTTTAGAATGCTAATGTCTATTCAATAAAGTCTCAAATTTTAAGAAAGATATTATTAGAAAAGGCCTTTTATAACTAGAAATGTTAAGGATAGCATGATAACCCTTGGTGGTTTCACGGCAAGCCTTTTCAATGCAGTGGGCGGTCTTCGCTGGATAAAGCCGGGAACAAAGCCTGAATACCAAAACAAAGCCGAGATTGAAACTGTTAATGTACTGAAGACGTGTTACCCAAGATTAGACTACTGGCTCAAACAACAATTAGTTATGGACAACAATAAAGCAAAAAACATGCTACTATTCTTTTTCAGGGATTTTTTCTATTGTTAGTGATAAGCTAAAAAACAAAATTATTCCATCCTGCAGACATATATGGTTTTAAATAATATTAAAAGTAGAGAAATAACACGGAGTACCAGCTTTCTACGTAACAAAAGTTTGTCTGGATATTTTGGAACGATACATAAATAACAAATAGAATCGTTACTATTATAAGGTTTTACTTCTATACACTTTATCTTTTGAAGTATTTATGAACGGAGCATTAGTTTATTTAGTGGTAACTAAGTTTTAAAATTTGTGATCCTTAAGCTTTCTTGATACAGTACTTCCAAAGACAATAAATTTGAATCATGCATATAGTATGCACATTCATGTCATATATATACATATGTAGATATCCACAAAATAGATGGTATACTGTTGCCATGCATCGTAAAGAAATGTGTTATATCACTAGAGGTATATTATATGCATAAGTTATGTTTAGTCCAAGACGTTTTCAAGTCAACAACTTGAAATTCCACGGGTGAGTTGCTTTGAAGAATCTTTTTCCTTTAAATTGACATACATATAATATATGAAAGGGTTATATATTTGCTGCATACATTTCATTTTCATTCATTAGGATCGTCTTTGTTTCAATAGACTACTCGAAAAGTAGCAATTTGAGTGAAACATTTTTAAAAAATCGTAGTGGGGAACGAAGGTGAGAAGAAAACACGAGATATGGTATTCCGGATGAAATATTAATCGCTATAAGGATGTGGGGAATGAGAGCTATACGTTTTCATCCTGGATGGATCAAATTCCACTACTGCTTGTGGGCGGAAACCGACATTTGGCGGAAGTAAATTGATCATAGAAAGTGGGTCATGCAGCTAGAACATCAAGCCTATCCTATTTTATCTAGGCTTCGAATTAACCAGCACTGTTCTATTCAGACGGAAGTTTTAAAAAACAAATAATTGTTCAAACCTCAAAGTAATGTAATTTGATGGCAAGGCGGAGCTAATTATTTATTCACGGGTGTTTCCAGTACCAGCAGTAGTAAATTAAAAAGAAAACAATAATAGGTTTTACCTAGTGACGTGCTTGGCGAATATAAAGGGTTTACAGATTCTCGTGGCTGGAAAACGCAAGTACCATATTTGTCACGAGTTATTCCCTTATAGTATTAAAAGAAATATTAAACACTTATTATTCCGCTATTAATTTAGGGTGGTTTTATCTAAACATCAAATGACAAAGCTTTCTAGGTTTCGACTTTCTTCTCCTTTACATATACAAGTTCTACCATCTGAAGCAATAAAATTCATGAAGAAATATTTCCTGTGTTATCTTATTTAATTTATAAAGAGTACAGTTTACCTAAAAGGTTTCCGAGTTGAAAAAAAACTCAAGTATTTTAAGTTAAGAAGTAGTTATTATAATTTTGCAAAGTCGTTTAATGGTATGTAGCGGTTTTTTTGTTTTATTATATCCAATACTTTAATTGATATTCGCGAAATTTGCGCTGAATAATGAGACTGCTACTACGCCCTGCAATTCCCTACCGAGTGCCATTGGATTTAAGCTTAGTTCCAACAAGCATTTGTCTGACTGCAACACGATTTTATTAATCAAAAACACCAAAGAATGAAAGAAATAACTTATTGAAATCTCTAGAAAATCCAGAAAAATCGATCAAAATATTACTTAAATTTATTTTGTTAAGATATTCTATAATCCAAAGTGATTTACTGAAATTACCAGCAATTATTTCCTAGAGAAAAATACTAATGATGTTTAAATTATGAAGAGGAAAATTTTAGCTTTAATTTTGTCATTTGTAGTTGAAGGACATTATACGGAATTATTCTTTCAAGCACAAAAGCTAACACCCTGTTATTATCACTTACAAATTTTTCGGAAAGAATTCAACTTTGACTTGTCTACTATTACTTTCTTTTCACTACTTAGTTTTTCTTAAAATACTGTTGATTTTGCTAAGACAGTATTTAGCATTCCTATAACCGTATGCTATGACAGCAGTTCCATCTTATTAGACTAAAATTCAAAAAATCAATTATTGTTATGCAAATAATTAATACGAATAATATGTATAGAGTATTCAAAAAATTGGAAGGCTGAAATAATATAATAATAGTTTCTTCTAATTAAATTCCGTTAACTGACACTTATAACTCAATTGTTTCAAATTATTTTTCGTATCACGCTCCCATAATGTATATAAAAGTTATTTTGCCCACATCATGATTAAAAATCGTGAAAATGTGAACTTGACTCATGCATGGCTTTACAAAGTATCCACTCATTTATTTATAAACTTCGCTTAGTAACGGTGCTACCTTAAGGGCGACACATTAGAAATAAACAAAAATCGTCCTCGAGTTCAAAAAATTTTTGCCAATTAATCCCTTCATTTGAGAGTGAGATGTGTATATGCAAATTATATTTATCTAGTACTACAACAATTATCAATAAATTAGGTTTATAAAACAATAGGAAAAAAATTATAAAACCACCTAGCATGAGAGTAATTATCTTACTAACGAACTATTTTGTTTCATAACTAAAACTGTTTTGCACCTAGTGAATTTAACGGTTACTAGACGCTTTTCTACCATTGTTTGTTTTTGTCATTTCATTCGCAATAATTGAGTAGCTGATGTCATAATGGGTGAAAGGACTGTGGATGAAGGTGCCTATAACTGTGTGAATTTAGTGAAGACATTACGGATGCGACTCCATCTAGCTCAGTCTCATTTTTTATTTAGCCATTGACTGCGGGTTGGTTGCGTATTATTGCTCAGAAATTAAATTACCAACAATTAATGTTGGTTTTTCACTACCTAATTACATTGAATGGAATTCTGAAAGATGTAGATTTTGGAGTGTTCTTCGGGGTGATATATCAATGAATGTTCCATCTTTTGCATTATTTTGCTGCAAAATCATTTCGTAAGGTATTTTCATAATTTGCGAGTTTCATGCTATGGTATTGGTAGTTAAGAATGATAAATCAAGTACATGTATTTTTAAGATACTAAGACCTTGTTATTATAGAATATACGCATTTTTTCTAATTTTTGATTAAAATAGAATATTCTGAAAGCATGACATACTTACTAATGATACTAGCTACTTGATTAAAAAAATATGCATCATACATAGCCAGAAACAAATCTACAACTTTTTTAATGGGCTAAGTTGTATACCTTATTAAGTGTTTCGCTAAATATTCATGAAAAGAAATAATGGAGTAATGAAATATGATAGTAGACAAGAGGGTGAAATGTGTTTAAAAATAAGTTTTCTATGCAAGCATCATTAGTATTAGATGATAGTTATATTAACACTTGCTGTATAAATTATTATTATCATTAGAACGAAATAAAAACCCGCTTCAATTGGATAATCAAGAGATATTACAAATTGCGAAATGTACCAGCAGTCACGACTATAATAGCGTACTTCACAAAGAGGATAGAAGACTAATGGAGTTGAAATGGTTATGATCCGGCTGCCCCCTACTCAGCCAGAATTCGCTAACAAAAACTGTAAACAAGGAAAGCGTAGTCACTCAGAACTACTAGATAACCTACACTTGTGAAAAAACTTATATAACTGTCAACTGTACCCCAAGGACCTCCATGATCAGATACGTTATTCCTAAATCATATTCACACTATGCAAGTGAAAAGTGCACAAAGAACTACAACAACACCATCAAAATAGTCTCTATTAATAAATATTCATCAGCTGATCTGTGCTACGATTATTTTACACTCGAAATATTCAGTGACGAGAGATTTGATGGCAAACATAATTGTATTATTTTAACATCTATTATTCGTCAACAGGTATTATATTTTAGATAGTTTTGATGAAAAATAAAAACATGCTTTTTCAGTAATATTTGAAAATTTAATTCATATATAAATATGAGGAAGGCAAACAAAATCAATCGCCAACAAATCGTCGGTCGATTCTCTTCACCGCAATTCAATGTGAGAGATTTAGTTGGCACTGCGGAAAGGCGCATAAACAGCTCACTGGCTATTCTTCTTTTGTTTGAATACACTTAGCTTTTATAAACCTGGATAGTTACATGGTAATTATAAATAATTAACTGTACATCTGAATACTTGTAGTATTGTTAATATCAAGGCAAAATGTTGATCTCATAGGAAAGTTCCTCTTTGTCACTTACGGTAGAACAAATTAGCACAAACAATGAGATAATATAATGTTAAAATCATCGAAAATAATATTATGCAGAACTCTAATGGTAAAATCTGAATAAAAGATAATTGTTTGTATAAAATAAGCTAGTGAATAGCATCCAGTTTACCCCTCACAAGCCAATTTCGTCTCTTCAACCCTTTTATTACAAGCAATTTTCAAATGTAATTTCATGATGTTACTCATAAAAAGAGTAACACAATACTTTAGATATTCACACAACAGTTATTTATTGTTTCAAAAAACCCTAAAGATATGCCTAAAATACTAAACTGAAGTAAGTGATGTATAAAAAATTGGTAATAAATAAATGAATACATATATATTTGGTACCTTTACATAATATCCAGATTCTGAATTAAAGCACACTTCTCCCAAAGATGATGCTTTCTTGAGATAGTTTATATCCCACCTAAATTAATTTTTTTTGGTGATCTGGGAATCATCATAAGACCAACACTCACTCTAATGTATTAAATATCTGTAAAAAATTTTTGCACCATAACAGTTACTGTTTTAGGCAAAAAAAAACGAGCTATTCGAAACTTGTAGATATTGAACCCTTATCATATTATAAAAATTTAAGTATTTAAGTAGGACTAGATCAGAAAGTATAAGCTAAGTTCCGGATGCATCAAAGTTAAGTGGATTTATCCAATCTTTCCATTTAGTACCACAATATCCCTTTATTAAAAACAAATTAAAAATAATTATAATCTCATTAAACAACATGTGGGTTTAAGATTCTTAAATAAATATATATATATATACGTTCTTAAATTACGTTCTGTTAAGAGTATTATTTTGTGATTTCTTTGCCGTTATTTTGGCGAAAATAGATACCTAAGTTGACACTAACTCAAAGTATAGAGGGTGGAGTGAAATACCAGTTTACTATATAAGGCAGTTTAGACTTAAATTTCTTAATATACAGATAGATGGCAACGCTATTTATCATAAAATAAAACATTATCTTAAAGAATTTAACAATTTTTGGAGGATGATTTTGTACATGTACGACTTCGACGAAGTATTGCAATGGTAGTCAGTGGGGAGATTGTTTCGTATGAATACACTGTTTTAATAAATAGTTCGAGCAATCTACCTTTTGGGATTGTAATAATTATTCGATCTATTGGATCTTTATGAGTAATACCTGTGTTTACTAATTCGGTATTCATTCAGTCTTCATGTGATATATAATTATGGTTGAACTGACAAAAAAGTGAACTTTACAAATTTAAAATACTAATATTGGATTTTTCCTATTAAAAATGCGCAATTAAAGACCAGAAACCAAATTTTATGATATTGTCTATTAATATTTAAAGAGAATATTTGTCTGCACGTATGAAATTCGAAATTCATCTCACGAGCCACGACGTATTTTGTGTTACGAAGCATCTAGTATTCAGTCGTCGAACACAACACGATGCAAGGCAAACATATTAGTTAACAAAACCAACACTGCTTGATTAATGGGATACAATCTCAAAATATCATGGCTACAATTGAGATTCGATATGATACTACATCATGGGACTAGAACTTTTCTGATAAAACCGTTGCGTGACAAATTTCCACCCACGTTTTTTGATTGAATTAATAAAAAGATAACAAGTAGAAAACCAACATAATTAAGATATTTCCCTAATTTCACGTACTTCATGTAAACATTGGATGTGATCAAATAACAGATTAATGTGCTCCATGAAAAACTTAAAGAAAAAGTGTCTTAATTGAATCATATAAAAGGTCTATCTTATTCTAGTGTTTTCCGTAATGGGTTGCCTTCTACTTCCGCCTGCACATAATTACAATCGAGGCTTATACCAATTGCTAGATGAACTTAACCTCCCATTTTTATTAAGCCGTTAGTACTACGGAGGCAATCTATAAATACTTAATAATCAAAGAGGACATGTGTATTTCTGCACATGGTCCATATATATGTATGTTTAATGTTTAATTCAAGCTCATACTAAAGTCCATGTAAGTTTTGAACAAATGCTTTCTTTTTAAATTTTTGTTTTATCAGTTATATTAGAAATGGCTACCAACGATCACACTACTATCACTTTCCTTGCTGCGGGACTTCAAAATAACAAATAAAGTATATAAACTATAAATAGCTCTTTTTAAGACCTACATAAATAATAGATGATATTAGAATGATCTATCTTGTGAGAACCTCATTTAGGATCTCATCACTGAGATCGTTTCAGATATGTCGAGAACTGACTATAAATGCTATAAATGAAATACATATTCTAACTTCCTAGTTCTTATCACCGAAATATTATAGTATAGAGAGTAAGCTGACGGTAACAAATGAAACAACATAACGCATGGAGGAACCTAGAATACATAGAAGAACAAATATGACGGGTGGTAGCCTTTATAACAGCTCAAATATCTATAAATTTAGTTTGGGCGAAATTAGCCTGAAGTCAAAAATTACCGATGAGTTGTCAAAGATGACATAAATGGGCAAATGTCACATGGATTAGTGAATGGATATGTTTGGTGTGACGATATTTTCGTAGCACCTTCAAACAGGAACTTCTGCTTTGATAGGAAACATGAAGTCAGCTTCACCCTCCGCATTGGCATTTGCCTGAAACTGTACTAGTAGACAGTATTCAGACGTTATGAGATAAATATGTTTATTTAGATGCACTATTTTTCAAAAGTTTTAATATAAATGATCATTAGATAATTACAATCAAGTAAAAATAATTAATTTAATTCCTTATAACAGTCATGGATAAAATAACAACATTACAAAGAGATAGAAAAATATTCCTCTCATATATTCGTTATGAAATCACACCAGAAAATATAGTGAAATTATGCAAATTACCTGTACGACTGGGATGCAAGCTAAAGAGATGGTTTCGGTATGCTCTCGGAAAGTATTACATGTTTCGTCGAACATTAAAACTCGGACCTAAAGTAATTGTTTTGGGATGTATTTCCTAGATATGAAAAGTTCAAAAAAACCTTATCTACCTGATATCGCAAATGCTCGCACTCAAATATTCGTTTTCCCACAAGTTTGGAATTCGGTCGAGCACAGCTACATTTCACTTCTGTAAGAGCAGCTGGCAACCGCTGAAATGTACAGACCTTAATAAAATGTTCTGAAAAACAAATAAAAACACAAGTCAAAGGTAATAATTGAAAAGAAAATTTTCCGGTCTTTATCAAGTATCTCCACATATCTATTGTATTCCAAAAAATATTCTTTTTGACTGTTTACATACAATCTTCTTAAAATTACTAACGTACTACATATGAGTAATATAAAAGAAAATGAATGGGAACAAATTACTTTTAGTGTCCTGTAAAAATTCGATTAGAAATGCATAAACGATAATGTTATCAGTCTCTTCAGAAGAAAAAAAATAAATTGCATCTCAAGCCTAAGTATGAACAATTTAAATAATCTATAAATAACTAACCCTTGGATTGTAATTTAATATATACTCGAATTTGCAAAGAGCGCGTTCCCGAAGTGGTGTCTCAGCACTGATAACTTCAAGTTTCTTACTGTTGCACGACGTAGAACTTGTCGTAATCTGCTCGCCATGTTGCAGACCATTTAACTAAAATTAACATAAAATAGGATACAAGTAAATATCCCACATTTTTTCTGAGAAGTCTGATTAACTACTTCAATGCTAACATATTGTGCAGATAGCCCATTGCTATTGTGTCTTTCCGCGCCACATGACCTTTATATATGAATTTTAAATAATCTGTTTATTGGAATTATACATCTAAAACGTCATTTTAATTATATAGAGGTGATCTCTATAGAACTATTAATTAAATAAGTTGCACACTTTTAATAAATTTTCCTTTAATATACTATTTTTTCGTTAAATCACAATTTGAGAATAGAAATTTTTACTTTGATTCCTATATTATGCACCTCCAGTTTACCACTAAGCCAACAGTTGCGCATTGTTAGTTTAATTCTTCATAATTTGAACATTTAGCTTATATAGAACTTTCGGCACTCTTGTTCTCGCAAATACAAGAAAATCCTAATAATATAAAATAGTTATTAGAATGAGTCCTTGAATCAACAAAAAATAACATGTCTTTATTCCAATAGGAGATAACAATTTTGTTATGTGAATTTTTACTTGCATATTTAATGCAAAATTTGGTCAACACTGGAAGGGGTAAGCCAAACGAGAGAAAATTTTCAAGGTTTGATGTTTATGTATTAAGAAGGTACATAATTTATTGGCGTTTTATAAATCAAAACTGACACAGCGGAAGCTTTTATAACTAACATCCCACATTTCCTATAACGACTTTTAGATGTTTCGAGAATGTTCAACAAGATATACCAATGATCACATGGTCTAGTTTCAATTAATTTATGAGAACCAAGCGATATTATTAGACATTTTACTATGTAAAATTTCTAATTCTAGTGAAATTCAAGTACTACCCATGTTTCCACTTTGAATAATACGTGATGCTATTTTGCTATTATCTCTTTACGTCACGCATTACAAAATTAATGGGAATAAATATATAGATACATTAGTGAATATTAAGTTAACTTGTGCCAAACACTTCATTAAACCCAACCTGTAATTTTAAAAGTGCCTGTTGATATGAAGGAGCAATAGGTGAATAGTGGGAAGCATTTTTTCGGTGCAAAAATTGCGAGAATATTTTATGATGATTGTCTTCAGAGTATCGATGATAGCATTCATCCGAAGTAGATAAATCGTCATCATTATCCCGTCGAACTCGAAATGGACTGAAATTATGTTTTCTGTTATTTTCTGATGAACTCATTTATCTAAGTGTTGAATTTCCAAGTTAAAACTTATTAGTTGGATTATATTCGAAGAAGTTTAAATAGTACTGTTTCTGAGCAGTTTATTTTTCAGCTAAACTCACACAGCTGTATGGACGAGATGTGAAAAGAAAACCAAAAAGGTATATATTAATTGTAAAGACGAAATGATGGCAGGCTCTGAAAGTTGATAAAATACAGAAAAGAGCAAAAGCAACTGTGAAAGACAATAATTGTGGGTGAAGGGTGAGGTACTCGAACAAAACATTCTATGTGAACTATGAGATGGGAGGAGACCTATTCTTGAGTAAAATCACTTGCTTGCAGAGAAAACATAAAGCGCAAGATTGTATGAATAGAATACTATTATCCAATATAAAAAGATTTTGACGCATAGATCTTCCACTATTATTAAAATATTCTTATAAAAATATCAATTTTCAAATTTCTATTTTGTAATAGCGGGTAGACAATTTGAAAAAGAGAGTGAAAGGAAAAGAGGACATATAAGAGGGAAGGTAGGAATGTGAATATTTAAAAGAGAAGAAGATAGAAAGTAATATAGAGGCGGAAAGTAAAAGGGTTAATTTAATGTGATTCTAGTGGTCAGTCATATAGTCAAAATAATCACTCTCCATGAGTGGGATGAATAATCCAATTAGTTAGGATTACCATGAATACTAAATATCTTATTGTTCACAATATTAACTAACTTTAACGGAATAATGAAAAACAATACATCCCGCCCTAGATCAAAAGTGTAAAGAAGGAAATACTATATATTATGAGAACAAAAGAGAAAATTGGTGGATAAACTACGTAACAGGAAGAATAATTTCATCCAAGCATGACACTGATAAAACGAGCGAAGATCGGACAAAACGATGTCAAAACAGAGTGACGAGAAAGAATCCCGGAGATTTGATAAAGACGGTGCATGGAACCAGGACGACACTTGGCTGAAACTAGGAATGTGATTAATTCGTCAGAGAAACTTATATTACGAAACTTCATTCAAAATAGAACGGAATTAAACTACTTAAAAATACAAAAATAAAAAGTATTTATGCTATTTCTGCCAAACTTTGTTTTAAATTAGCAAACGAATCCAACTGTGAAATGAATTTAATTAATAATAGAAGTCAAGATGATTATGAACTATAAGACCCAAAATATGAAGCTCAATCAAATTAAATTGTGGGAAATACTAAGTGAACTTTGACCACTATTAATATAACCGGTACTCGTGAGAGCGAGAAAATTGGCGTGAGACAGGCATGAACTCTTTTTGATTTCCGCTACTTCTGAATGTCTGATAAACGGTAGTTAATAAAGGTCTAATTTCATTAATTCGTCATTTTTCATCATTGTAATTGAATTGGAACGGCATGCAGGTGATTTCACGAACAATGCAGATAATTATCATAGTTTAGATCTGACAACGTTTACAAATTTTTGTGCTTAAGCAATATGTAAAGTGCACAAGTATACAACAAACAATGCAGTTGTATGATTTTCGTTATGAAAAATATGGGAGTATAACTGCAACTAGTCATTTATATCTGGAATTAATTCTTTATTTTTGCAGGCGTACCAGATAATTCACTAGTACATGATGAGAATAATTTCGACAGTAGAACTGATATTGATGTTAGATTTGAAATTCGGAAAAAAATCGACAAGCTTTTCCGCGTCGAATAGTTTTATAAGAATTGGCACATTGTTTCTTGAATTAATGGGTAGCAGCAGAGCTCCTCATCACTGAAAACTGGTGATATTCCAAAGAGACGCGAGCAGTGTCATGGGTTTATGATATTTATGGATAATCAGGCACACAATATGCAGACGCCTGCTGGTCCTAACTGAATTAGTCTGAGCGGTCCAGGGACCGAAAAGAGTGGACGCATCTCGTCTCAGATCAACTTCAATTTGATAATGTAAGTTAAACTCAGATACCTAACCAGATATAAAGGCTAGTAAATGACCAAAGTATCAGTGGCTAATACTAATGGTAGTTGTTTTAGAAGAATCGCTTATGTTAAATATCATCGTCAAAGAGCCTTGAGTACTGTGCCTCATCTAGCACACGACAATAACACGAGCCGGGGAAATGAACCGGTTTCCGAGCCTATTTGTGATATCGTATTACTCTGGCTATATTATTTTCGGCGGATGTTTTTTGCCCCCAAATATACTCATGGAACTTAACTAATTGGCACTGATCTAGAAAAATATTAGGCTTTGAAAATGGTTAGCGAGTGATATTAAGATGCATTTATGGTTTTCAGGTTATACTTTTGGCCTATTTTGCGTAAGAAAATATCTTAATATACTTTCGCATAAACGGAAAGAATGACGTTGAAGGAAGTTGCGTATATCTCTGTACTGACAAAAGGTTCGAAGCCTGCTGAAGTGCGTGAAAGGGTGAGTTGTGGGTTCGGCTCTAATATGATGTCATGTCAAGAAAGTGCCACTTATTCTGTAATGATTTGAAATCGAATTTAACGCTACTATGATATCACTTTCAGAATTCAAATTTTAAACGATTTTCACTACACATCTGCAAAAGCGATTATGATATCAAATATTTAACTTAAATTGCTCTCATATTTACAAAAAAATCATCTGATTTGGGTAGTGTTTTCATTATATAGTATCCTAGTTAATGCTAATGTAATTAAAGCCAGTAAATATGTAGTCATATTAGTGGAAAATTTCACAGAAATCATCTGGCATTGTTTTCGTAGCATGCGTTTGTTCCATAATTTTGATACATAATTAGAATCTGGATACAGTGGTTTTATTGAACCCACGGAAAAAAATAATGGTGCTAAAATACAGTGACACCGTGCCTGCTAAAATTTTATAAAACACAATGTAAAGTAAGCAATAGATAAAAAGTATTCTAATAGTGTAGAGCAGTACTTTTGATGAAAAAAAGTCTTAGCAGCAGAGATACGAGATCAGAGATCAAAATAACTCCCATGGTGTATTTGCGCATCATCAGAAGCATATAATTGAGGTGTATTATTATGTTATGTATATTTCGCAGATGGAAATAATATCGAAGTATTTTAAAATAAGGTTCGTTAAACTGTATTGACTACAAGATGCTTTGATGCATAATTTGCCGAAGTTAGGTTGGTTTTCAACCTATGTAGATCTTCAAATATTACTCTTTTTTTTGTTTTGGAAACACGAGGGCTATCGATGACAACTAGCTGAGAAATTTAATCAGGATTTCATTTTTAATTTCCCCACGTACTAATGTTATATAGCGGTGTCTTAGCAGCATTCTAGAGAACATTATCTACACTTAACAAATATTTTGGGTATAAAATTTTAAAGGCTTTTGCTATCAGAGCGTATCGATTTATAAGCCTAACAATAAGAAAATCTATAACATTATATTTCCTACATTTATATGCTTGCGAATCTAAAAGAAACTTTAAAATATAATTTTATATGATTGAGTATATTATACAGTTCTCACAAATATTTATATTAGTTCCATAATAAATTATTTAAAAGTGCCGCTTTAACAAAATAAATACAAAATACATCGTCTGAAATAAATAAAAAAACGCCTTATGAATGAATAATGAAGTCATATTTCAATTAATCGGCAATATTTAAACCACACAGGATTTTGCGGAAAAAATGTTATCCTTCGTAACATCGCTAAAGAACTGTCTTGAAAAGCTTGCACAAAGGCGGAAGCTTGTTTAAATAGTGGCTATGCGAATGTGAAAATCTGTACGAAGAACGTAATTTCAACGAATTAAGAAAACGTTGCAACTATTTTTGGAATTGATGTTGACATCCTCCGTCACAGTAGCGCCAACATATTAAATATTTGGAAAAATCCTAAATTTGTGCAAAGTAATTGAAGCCAGTCCTCAAAGATGCCATAAGTAAATTGCATTACGATATAATTGTTTAGGGTTTAAAGAACCTTAACAACAAGGTAATTTCATGAGGTATTTTGGTAAACATGTATTAAAAATAAGAAAATAAAATTGAAATGGCTTAATCGTATTGTTATAATATATGTACAATAAAAGTATTTCCTTGTCACAAGTCGAAGCTTATTTAGTGCATATTTAAAGTACCTATCTTGCTCTAATACTGTTCCGCTTTTTCAAAGTGAAAAATGTTCTCAAAGTTTAAGCAATAATTATAAACGTATATCTCTCATTATTTTGGGAAGCAATTTATCCTTTAAAAATATGAGATATTATATGGTTGTTACTTTCTTTTACATTTTACTTTAATAATAAGACTTAAAAATAAATACAGTGGTATTACACAGTTATTATGGATTAGTATTCTCAATAAACGCGGAAGCTTTTTTTCTCCAAATGTTCCCGGAATTCCGGTGATGCAAAGAAACGAAGAAATAGAAACTGCGCAGTCCTCTACTAATCCTGATATTATATTTATTAAAAATACATAGATCATGGAATAACAATTAAATTAGTAGTACAACTAATTCTACAGTAAGGTTTAAAAAAATAATCGCTAATATATATATATATACGTATTATTCATATTCTAGGAAGTAAGACATAATTTTATAGAAAATGGTTATTTGTTATCTTATAGTCCAAAGTTAGTACTCAAGATGAAGTTGGATTTTATATAAATAATTTGATTTATAAAGAAGAAAATAACTGGAGGATTATTCTTACATGGATGGCAAAAATGCATCTATGCAACCACAATTATATAGCACGTACATATTATGGTCGGCATTTGTAGGGAATCAGGAGGGAATTTCATAGAAATTACCTTTCATGCAGTTTCTATTCAGATACTGAAAATGATCTTTTTCTTATCATCAATACTTGCTAACAAAACTAACATCAATGATGAGCTGCAAGAACTGCAGGATGATCTACACAAATGTCTAAAATAACATACTTGTAAGCATATATGATATTGTCTGGGCAACGAAAGCTATTCCTTAAATGGCAACTAATTTAAAGGAAAGCGCATGGTAAACCAAATAAAAGAACAATATTACCAACTACTATTCGTATGAACTCAATCTCCGTGGTCCAGACAGCTTCATTCATTGGAAACACTATAGAAGATCTCAAGTAATTTCTAGTCAAGAACTCCATCAAAGCGTTTCTAACAGCTTCAGTTAGAATTTAAAGCATAACTAGGCATCCAACACTAATTTATTGTTCAAAAACTTTGGTTGATTTTACTATTTAAAAAAAACTCCCATTCTATTAACTTGTGGGCAAGTTCTTGTCTTAATCCAGTGTTTATCGAGCATCAGTATAATGGGAAATATAAATATATATTTTTGAATAATGGTTACATTTCTTCCTAAGACAAATAGGGAAGGAAGTGATTTATGAATTAATAAGTTACAATGGTAAATTCATAAGTCACTTTAAGCCTTTGAGGTTCTGTACTTTTGGCATGAAAATGAGATAACAAAAACTGAGTTCGGAAGATGATTTACTTATAAACATTATATTATTATTAAGTATTTGAAATGACATATGATTTATAGTAATGTAATTTCCATTATTCCTAATAAGCAGTTTTAACTGAGAGTAGCATTCATCTTCCAAGCACATTGGGGGTTGGTCATTAATCGCAACCATTTAAATAGTTCAGTTATAGGTTTAAAAGAAGAACCGTGTTCTCAAAAACTGGTTTAAAAATTTGAAAGGTAATTGTAATGAATATGAGGTACATAGGTAATATAAAGAGTTTTTTCTAAGAAATCGTTCACTGACTTCATTATATTTTTACCTTGTAAAGTTATTTTCAAATAATTCACACAACATGTTTCCCAGAATACAGTGGAATCAATTCATATTAGTTTTATTGAAATGCAAGTAATAGCAACTAATATGTAGGCATAATGCTGCGATTCTAGTGGTTGGAACTATTCTGAAATTAAGTTACTTTTTATAGCCATCCATATTGTCGACTCATTTGATATAAAGTAAGTGTTTTAATATAAAATTCAGAAATTATCTAAGAATTCTGATTTAATATCCACCTAAAGCACTTATTCAATAAAATAAATATTAATTGTCGTCGGGCCATAAACTTAGAACAGTAACAATAGCATTTCTAAAATAATAAAAACATTAAGAAATAATTTCTTCCATAACATATTAACAAAAGCTGAAGTATGACGATAGATGAAATAAATAGCTAAATAATTTTTACATAAATCTTCAAACTAAGTATTAATCCCATTATAACTTTAAATTAAGCACTGAGAATTTTTTAGTCATAAAAGGACATTTCTCTACCTTATAGTGTTCGCAGTTTTGCAGTACCCTGCCAGCAAAATTAAAAGTTATCCATACAGCAGTCATTATATCCTCCACTATACTTTCAGATTCAGTTTTAAGCTTTAACTACTCTCAGCATAAATTTTCTGTCGTCCAATTCCATCGTTTGCTAATGATAATAAAATCTTTTTTCTTATCAAGTCATTTCATGGTAAACTGTTAACTCAATACTAAAGTTTTAGTGAAATACTAAGTATACTGATTCCCAGCTAGTGATATCCTCCGGCTCTATTCCATATCATTTTTCTGCTCTACTGAATATCTTATCTACATTTATACGTTATCAGAGACTGGGCACTGTCTCCTATTTTGACCAATACTCATATGTGAAACAATCCACAACAATTTATAGTCCCTCTTAATTGCTAATGAATATTTTAATTTTTGCAAAAGTTATTTTATGACACCTAAAATTATTTTATACTATTCTAGTGCATCAATTCTTACTTTTTCGAAGACGTAATCAAACTTTTAAATTGAGCATTAGATTTCTGCTGTTGCTTAGTACCGGCTGAGTATCTAATTGATGTCAGTGATATCGAATCCGGAGTGCATTCTCAGACGATCCACCAGATCCTTTCTTTTCGTGACGAACCGGTTCCGACCATCAATATTTTACCGCTGCTCATTATTTGTCAATTATAACAACATTTATTTTAAAAATGCATATTCTACAGTTGGTATAATAGTTATGTTAAACTCAAAACCAAAATGTGTATTCCACAGCAAAGAAGTCATCAATCATTCAATTGCCCTACCTATCGATTTCATTTGTAATACTTTCCATTTATTTATTGCTTCATCAGTATAAACGATTATACAACTCCATTTACTACTTTTAGTGCATATATTTTTGGAAGAACATCAAGAACATTTTGCTCTATATCTAGAATGTTACGCCTAAGTCGTGTTGTCTCATCCATGTTTCGACAAGCGAGCATTGGAAAGAAAAAGAACTATACAAACCAGGTATTTCATCTTATATTTTTTACAGTTTTCTTGAAAGCTTTTCGAATCTATTGTATTTTCTTCAATATTTTAATAATGAAAAGTTAAGCGCTCCAATTAAATATTAAATGGAATTTTTTTAGATTCCTTTAATCCGCACAGCTTCATCAGTAATGGTACCTGAAGTTCCCTCTGTGACACCCATTCCTTCTGTGGGTGTAACCCCAGTAGGAGATTCAAATGGAAATTTTAGGTATCACTTTTAGTAACATTTGCAGTATTACCTAGCTTTTGATATTACTTTAGCACTATTCTATTAGAATAAACCACTTAAACTCGCATAATGTAGTTCATGCTAATTAAAAAAGCACATTCCTTATCATAACTTAGTTATAGTACAAAGTCTCGAAAACACCATCTACTTATCAACACAAGGTCAGACCTTAAGAAGGCACAGAGAATTGTCGTTAAGCTTGGTAGTGCCGTAATTACCAGAGAAGATGAATGTGGTCTAGCTCTTGGCCGTCTGGCCTCAATTGTTGAGCAGGTATGCGACTCCCTCTTTAAATTTAGCTTAGAGATATATAACTTTACATATTGTGCTTCTAATTCGATCGAATTGACTGTGGCAAATGTTTATTACTCTCTGTGAGAAGTTTAATCTTTCAAACATACGAATCGATAATGATAAATAAACATATAGAATTGCTTGTTTATCTCAAAAGAATGGAGAAGGAACTATAGGTCATAAGTGATAAGAAGTAGTCGCGTATATCGAAAAGAGGTCGGTGTTTGTTTCTCCGTGTTATTGTCGCATGAGAACATGAGAGAATGACACTGGTCTAAGAGATGGCACACGGTATAACACCTCCGTCCTATAAAGCGTAATGTTAACGTGCACTAAACGCTTGGAATGTTCAAGGATACGTGATTCTCAACTAGTAGTGCGGAAACCACATGAATAAAAATTCATAAATTTCCCTTAAAGAACTTTTATTAAAAAGTGTTTAATACAGGTTGCGGAACTACAACAATCAGGACGTCAGATGCTCATTGTTTCCTCAGGAGCAGTGGCTTTTGGCAGACAAAAGCTACGACAAGAATTAGTAATGAGTATGAGCATGCGGCAAACACTTAGGTTAGGAATCTACAATGTGATTCTAGATTTTTTTTTACCTACAATGCGTTAAAATATTATTAATTATAGAGGACCATCAGGAATGACTGCTGATAAAAGAGCTTGTGCTGCGTCTGGAATGCCTGGACTTATGTCACTGTATGAACAACTTTTTCAACAATATGGAATTACAGTAGCTCAGGTTACAGGAAAATTTTGTTATATTTCTTTGTAGTAAGAGTTATTCAAGTTTAAAATTTCATATTTTTTAGGTTTTGCTAACAAAACCAGACATTGATGATCCTCAAAGAAGAAAAAACCTACAAGCAACAATAGAAAGTCTTTTATCTCTCAATATCATTCCTATTGTCAATGCAAATGATGCTGTTGCTCCAGATCCAAAATTAAATATGGTATGTTTTTCATTAAAGTTTATTATGGTTTTCCTTAATTCTCCAGATTTTTGATTCATTTCCAGCATATCTCAGACAATGACGCCTTGGCAGCTCGTCTATCTGCTGAGATTGAAGCCGAGCTTCTCATCATCTTATCTAATGTTAACGGAGTATACACAGGTTATTTTTATTTTTACTGAGACACAGTAGATCAGTTAAATTAATGAATTGAGAAATCGGTACAGGTCCACCAGGTATGGAGGGATCTCGACTGCTTCATACTTTCGTACCTTCTGAGAGTGCGGGAGTAGTATTTGGCGCTAACAGTAAATTTGGAACTGGAGGAATGGAAAGCAAGGTATATTATTAAGGCTACCTTTGTCTTCATTTACTTTTCCATACTTTTAGTTAAAGAGTGAATGATTTATGTTATGATATACTGCTACAAAGTTGGTTTTTCTTAAATATTTTTCTAAATTTATTTTCCTTTTATTTACAGGTAAATGCTTGCGTTACTGCTCTTGAAAACGGAGTGACAACTGTTATAACCAATGGACTATCGCAAAATGCTATCACCGAGTCAGTCTCTGGTAAGAAGATCGGAACTATGTTCTGTCGAACTCATAGATACGAAGGTCCACCAATCGAAGAAGTTGCCAGCAAATGTAATTCTACCAACCACTTACCTAAAACTATATTGTGCTTGGCATATCAGAGTTCAAATTTTAGTATTTTTATAAAGAATCTCTAGGTCGTGATGCTGGTCGTCAATTGGCCTCTTTGACAAATAAGGAAAGAGCATCGATGGTTCGTCATCTATCCGGTTTGCTTCTTTCAAGAGAAAATGACATTATGGAAGCTAATCGGCTAGACATGAACAATGCCAAAAGCAGTGGTAAGCCTAAACGGACATTTTGTTAAAAGTAATTCAATGTTACTATACAATTATAATTGTAATATATCTCGATCTTTAGGCCTTGAACCACAACTTTTGAATCGTTTAAAAATGACAAAATCTAAAATTATGGACTTGCATAATGGACTCAACACAATCGCGGACTCAGCAGAGACTCTAATTGGCAGATGCATAAGAAAGGTTTTATTACTATCATTGATTTATTTCATGCATGAAATAGCATCATTACCAAAAATTTACATTATTTAGGTTAAAGTTAGTCATAATCTCTTCCTTGAGCAAGTTACTGTCCCAATTGGTTCCCTCATGGTAATTTTTGAATCGAGGCCAGACTGCCTACCTCAGGTTCGTGAAGAATATACCAAAAATTCTAGAAATTGACGTGAGTGAAAAAAAGAAATATTTTAAAACGTTCGTTAATCATCAGAAATAGATCATTTATTTGGAGATGAGTTTGAATCCCTTAATACATATATTTCTACTACAATTTTTTCTAGGTCGCATCGCTGGCTATGGCATCCGGAAATTCTCTTGTCCTTAAGGGTGGTAAAGAAGCAGACGAGAGCAATAGAATGTTACACAGTATAGTCCAAGTTGGTAAAAGAAAGTCTTTGGGGTTTTTTAAAAATTACTTTCAAATTGAAACAAAAAGTCCCGCAGTTGCATATTTGTTTTAGGAGGCTTTAGGAACATATGGATATGAAATGAGAGATGCTGTAACTCTTGTTAGAAGCAGAGAAGACGTTGCAGAGCTTTTACAACTTAAGGTATGCATCACAATAAATTAGTAAATAATAATTTGTTATACCATGAACCTGTTGTCAAATTGTTTTTTGAGGTAATTAAATAAATCCAATCATGCATTTCCACCTCTTCTATGTACTTGATTTCAGTCATGTAGTAATAATTTATCTTGAATTTTGCAGTATATGACAAAATAAGGCCTTGAAAA
Source organism: Heterorhabditis indica (assembly GCA_020740425.3). Taxonomy (NCBI): domain Eukaryota; kingdom Metazoa; phylum Nematoda; class Chromadorea; order Rhabditida; family Heterorhabditidae; genus Heterorhabditis; species Heterorhabditis indica. The sequence goes on from JAJAVP010000198.1 coordinate 117,096, forward strand.
AATGAAATTATCTTTTATCTACATTTTTTAATATGCGAACAATTATTAACTTAGGTGGCTATAGCTTAGAATAATACACATATTTTTAATGTGGGAAATGTAACTTTAGGAACTCATTGATCTCGTGATCCCTCGAGGATCACCTGAACTGGTTCGCTCAATGCAGGAAAAAAGTAAAGGAATCCCCGTTTTAGGACATGCTGAAGGCATATGTCACGTCTACCTCGACAAAGAAATTGATGAACAGGTAATCGTTTAATCTGTTCATCTGTTTATCATTCAGTAGCAGGCAATTTTAAATTACTGAACAAATAATGTTAGTATTCTCATTGGAATAATGGCTGAATACAACTACGCTTCTCCATGACAATTTTTAATGTACTAAAAGAGATTACACAGCTTATGGATAGTGAAATCGTGTGAAAGGATGAACCGTGTAAATTTAAGTCCAATGGCTAATAACTAAAGTAATCTGTGAACAAACCGTGTTGGGTAGAATTCATTTTGTTAGAATTTTAAAAAATAAATTTTAACAACTTTTCAAGATGGCAATTGATATTGTCCGAGATTCTAAGTGTGACTACCCATCTGCTTGTAATGCCGTCGAAACCATTCTGATTCACAAAGACCATGTTAGCACACCCTTCTTCGATCATCTTTGTGGAATGTTTAAGGTGACTTAACTATTGTGTTTCTTCTAGGATAAAAATACCACATTAAAATTGAATCCTTTTATTTTATTTTCAGCGGATTTAAGGTAGGAGCAGATTTTTGCATTACTGTAAATTGATGAATAGGAACTAGATTTATTGGATCAACTTATTTATATCATTAAAACTAAAAATAACTTAAAATTATGTAGTAAACGTCAAATACTGTTTAGAAAACAGCTACTTCTAATTCTAGAAGATTAGAAAATTATTGTTGTATTATTAGGCTGAAGGAGTAAAACTTCATGCAGGACCAAAGCTACAATCATTGCTCAAATTTGGTCCACCTCCCGTAGAAAGCTTAAAATTTGAGTATGGATGTTTAGAATGCACTTTGGAGGTAATTTTGATAACTACTTCCACTTTATTCTGCTTACTAACTCATTTATGTACAATAAAATCGATTTATAGAGTAGTTCGAGTAATTATTCTAACTCTATTAGTTTGTTTTCTTTGTATCTTAATCATCTAGGTAGTCGATAACGTAGAAGAAGCAGTCGCCCATATAATTCGTTACGGATCTGGACATACGGAAAGCATTGTGACCACGAACAGTAAGTTGAATATTCAGCATCAAAAAAGTACTTAATTTTACTTGGTGTTAATTGCAAAAATCTATTTTTAGCAGATGAAGAGTAGGCATCATTTTTCAGCAAACACAGCTGAGCACTTCATTAAGCATGTCGACAGTGCTTGCACATTCCACAATGCTTCGACACGATTCGCTGACGGATATAGATTTGGCTTAGGTGAATTATTGAATGTATTTTATAATGTTATTTGTAGAAATTCCTGTTTAGCATACTATGTAAAATAAAATTTTATGTCTATACATAGGTGCTGAAGTAGGAATCTCAACTGGAAGAATACATGCGCGTGGTCCCGTTGGTGTCGAAGGACTACTGACAACAAAATGGGTACTTAGAGGAGATGGACATACAGTACATGAATTTAAAGCTGTTTGTGATTTTCTTGACTTTCATAAATTATTACTCAATTTTCCAGTAGTTATATTTAGATTTTAAATTATACCATATTTTCAGAATGGTCGCTATGAATACCTACATGAGCTGATGAATCCTAACGAGGTTTACAGGAGTTTTGAGAAAATTAATCAAACCGTCTAGTAGTGATCTAAATAAATAATGGGAGTTGTATAAAAAGTTTTTATGGATACGGTTCATCTCTACCCTCCTTTAGGCCTTATCCACAACAGAACACTCAGCTTTTTCTAAAGTGTGAATTAAATCCGATTATCTGTAAGTATTCTGTTTCATTGTGTCATTGACGTGTATTAAATTTTCACTGTATTTATTAGCAGTAAAAATTATGTTTTGTTGTAATTTGTTCTATTTATTTAATGTTTTCTACCAAAGTTATGGCATCTGTAAATACCAAAATATGATGAATATGAATACTTCTTGTATTACAAATAGCGCAAGGAAGTCTATTCATTTAAAACTTAAAAATTATTTTAATCACATGTTTCTATATTTTCCAAATATCATATTTCATCGAGAAAATGTGTTTAGATATTCATATCTGATTTTACTTGATTTATCGATATTATAATGTCAATCTCATTGATATATATATATATATATATTGAAAATTGAAATACTTATTGTAAATGAGGTTTTTCATTATTATGAAAGAAGTGGTACTTGTAAACAGAATACATATTTAGGTTAATCCTCAAACCTTAAAAACCTTATCTCCACTATCAATTCTCCATGTAATGTGTAGACTAAAGGTGATATAATAGGTGGAAACATTTTCAGAATATTCAGTACGTAGGTAGTCTTTGTTTTACACAAAACAGAACAAATTTATTAATCGTCTGTTTGTATGTCATACATCTCAACACTAACTAAAAATAGTATTCGTAAAACAGAAGTGTGATCCAGGTCCATGCAATATAGAATACATTGATCAAATAATAAATTTGAATGCGTATGCAAAAATCGTAAGAGCCTAATAAATAACAGTTAATTACTACTTTTCTTCGTTATAATTTCCGAACGAATAAATTGTGGGTGAAGAACTTAAAAAATGAATGAAAACGAGGGCCAACAATGGTATTGCACACCTTTAAACAATAAGTGGTTAAAAAGATTGGTATATCAGGTACATATGACAGTTGCTTTGTCATTATCTCTGATTACACAGTGGAGGAGACGTCTGGTTGTATTCATTATTTAAAGCAGAACTAAATTTTGAGAATCTCACGTTGGTGTTATGCAGGCAGAAACAACAGCACATACAAAAATACTTTATTTCCATCATATTTGCCTATATATTGCTGTATAGATCTTTTCTGCTTATTATATGAATACTTATTTACTTAATTCCTTCAAACGTATTTAAGAATTATATTCTGTTATTCTAAAAGACAAATAAATAACAGTATTTTCTTGTGATGTAAGTATTTGATATTAGCCTTTCAAATGATCCAAAGACGCGTTTAATTAACATGAAGTTACTATTAATATCTTATTTTTCATAAACTATATGTACAACTTAATACACTAAGTTGAAACCGTAACAGTGACAAGATAATGAACTCATAACAGGAAGAAATTGGGACATAGATACAAATTATTGTTTTAGTAAGTAAAATAATATAGTGTTACAATAAAAGATCTGATGATGTCATTAGAATATTTGTATCATCATTTAAATGATTTGTTTTGTTTTATTTAATTAGATGTTAGTGCACCTTAATTGTCAACCACATTTTCTGTCTTCAATCTTCTGTGGATTACTCTCCTTCCATATTCGGTGAAAAATGTCACTCGACATCTAGTCTTCTTCCCAGTTCTCTGATATTAAAAAAAAACTTTTAAATAAACAATGCGATTAACCTACAATATTATAACGGGAAAATATGTACAAAAATACCTCATCAAAAGCATTACAGGTTTCATAAGGAGGAATATAAAGATGTAGTGAAACAGCAGCATCAGAGTGACTTGGGTTTTCCATTCGGTGAAGTCCCAATTTATCTGAAAGCTAGGAACATATTTTAATGATGTACCTTTGCTATCTTTCACTTATTATATATTTTAACAAATTATGGAAATTACACAAAAGAATATTCATACTTGATGATCTGCGTTTGCTTGATCTCTCAGTGATCAGTATTGACACAGCCTAGACTTATTAATTCTTACCAACCCGTTTTCAACGATAATCGCTTTTTTGGTCTTGCGCATCGTTGAAATGAACTCACCACAAAGACAAGCGAAATATGACTAATCAAGTGAATTATTATCTCTATAATAATTTTTAATGCAGCAAATAATATGACACCAGAGATTTAAAGCAATTTCCAAAGAAGTGAACTCTAGGACTTACCACTCATGTATGAGACTCCATTCATGTCATATATGTTTTTTTCAACAACTGAAAGTGGTTCTCCTTCCCCATCCGTCTTGGGCCAATCGTATTTAGTCTCTAACAGTGAACCATCGAGAATTTTCACGAAACAATGAGCATCAGTATGGTCATGGATACTGTAATACAAATTTTAATGTGATTTAAAAAAAAGAAAAATTATAGAAAAAATAAATATTTCAGACACTTACCTGCTACCCATACCAGGTCCCCAACACAAAATCATTAAGTTATACTTTCCATTTCCAACATCTACTAAGTTCCTTGTATACCTGGAAAATACTACCTTATGACAAGCTTTAGTGTATAATGCAAATGAAAACGTTTGTGTGCTACTACTTTCATTCTACTAACTTATGATCATCAAATGCTGCAAATTTCCTCCAGTCTGAAGGGTTACTTTTGTAGGATTCCATAGCTTTCATAACCTCTTCTATATTCACTTCATCGTCCTCAAAAATTGCGCGCAATGTTTCAATCAATTCGGTCAATGTGACCATTTCTAAACCAACAACATAACTTAGTTATGAATAGAGTAATTATTAAATAGGGCATAATATTCAGATGATGGGAACAGCATAATATGGTAAGACATAGTGATAACGTTCCACTAGAAACAACTTTGCTGTGAAGGTAGTTTAGTGAAGGTTATGAAGGAAGTTAAGAGACCGATGCGACTCTGCAACTTCGAGAAAGAAGTAAGACAGAGAGAACGCCCACCACATGATAAGAAACCGGCAAACACGGTTAGTATATTAGGGGAAGCATGTCGTTGAAATGAGAAGACTGTCAGGGCTAATTATGATACACGTTTCAGATTGATACCGACGAGCACGTGTTTCTGGTGATAAGCTGGATGGGTGAGCTACGGGCGGAAGAGTATGAAATCTAAATAAATTTAAAGCAAAAGGCAGGAAATGTTGACAAGAATAAATAAATAGATGAGTATTAGAAATAATTCTTTCATCATTAAAGATTGTAGTCTTAAGGAAGGCAAGCATAATAATTCTCTGAAAAGTGCAGTGATTATAGCATCAGTTTGGAAACAACTTCTGTTCGAGTATGTTCATTTGTCTTGTAGCAGTCACAGTTTGAATAGCGTCATGGTGGCTATGTGATTAGTGAATAAACGGCCGACATTGATACCTAGAAGCTACGGTATAACTGGTTCATCTTTATGCCAACGAAATAAACTTGAAACATGGTGCAATCTTCTTAAAGAGGAAGACATTGGAAATTACAGTACCCCTCAGTTTTTTTCTTTAAAAAATCTACTAGTTCTAAATATATTATGCTGTAATGAGAAATCTCCATAAACCTGTATGTTTTTTTCAATGGTATTAAAATTAAAAAATATCTATTTTAAATACAAGTTGATTACTCTCAGAGTACGAAATAATCATGAACTATTATTTATTATAGTCTCAGGTCCATAAATTACGCCGTTATTAAACAAATAAGATGAAAAAGTTAATAAAGTTAACTGGAGGGACGAAAAGCAATCATTCTATAAAGGACAAACCATTTGTACATCGCCTGATGCAGTATATATCGTTAAAGTGTCAATCAGATTAAATCAACACATTTTGACATATTTTATCACTTAGAATAACTGTGTTCAAATTCATATATCAGATTTTTACCTTCATTTCAAAAGTGAAACCATAATTGACTACTAGTAATAATTAAAGTAATAAGCAAATTAATAACCCATTCTCCAGACTTCTTTGACTCAGACCAAATGATTCAGATTTATCCGAAAACATTATTGCCACATAGTGCAAAAGGAATTATAGTAGATAGTTCTACTTAAGAAAATAGGGCTATCTTTATTTTATTAATATTTTCAGAATGAATATGATCATATTTATTCTAACTTCTTTAACTGTCAGCACTGCATCTTACTCTTCAGTGACGTTGATACCACTAAATGACATCATCGTTGCAGGTACTTAATTCTGTGAAATTAAAGAAGAAAGTATCGGGTATATAATTGTTTAAAGTACAACTAAAGACTTTCAACTTCACATTTAAAATATTCAACAGTCAGATGGCAAGAGATATTTTTAATAATAAGAAAATCGAGCTATCGGGAATGTGTTTTATTGGAGCTCGACTAGGTTAATTTCTATTTAAGAAATACCAATGATCTGTAAAACAGATGATGGTGACAACAAACTGTTCCAATCACTGCTGATTCAGCGTCGAGTGAATCTGATTCGCACGTATTGTAAACTACCATAAGTCGCACTATGCAGCGAAAAATGATTGACAAAGCAAAATGGAGTTTAGAAGGGATATTCTTTAAATCAATTGTATCTCAATTGAAAAATAAGCATTTTACTGATATACTTTAAAATTTTCTAAGTGGTGATTGAGGAAGAAACTAAAAAATGGCATTAATTTGAGACAAATTTCAGAATGAGAACGAAGTAATTAGCGATTTGCGAGAAGACGTTTTACTAAACTAATACCCAAGTAACATCTAATAAGCCTAAATATATAAGCAACAATATATAATAGTTCATACTAGACAATTCACAGAAGACTTGGTGAACATGATATAACAAATAAACACCTAACATATTTATCATATTTTATGAAAAAATAATACATCTTTTCTTTGAAACTCTTTGTTTTGGAAATCAAATGTAAAAAGTATTACAGAAACGGAAATTAGCTAAAAAAAGTGCTGGGTATCTACTAACATAATTTATGAAAATATCTGGTGTCAAATTAAGTTCATAATGAAATATTTAAAAGTTCCTAGCACAAATATTTGTTAGCTTTATATTAACATCTGAAGAAGGATATTACACTTGCTAAGTGGAATTATCCTACAGTTTATGCAGTTTGCTGGTAAAAGGCGCATTGAATGTGCACTGAAAACAAGAGAACCAAAATTTTTGAAATATTATGAGATAGTTACGTATTTATAATATCAGATAAAATATTAACGGTGATATTAAGTTTAGCTTATGAAGCTTTATGAATTGAGTTTGTGGAATATCTCCTCACACCAAGTAGGTATAAATGATTATAACTGCTGGTGTTAACTGGTGAACGTAATTGCCGATTGTTGGCAAAATATTTTCAGCGACCTAAAATCGAAGTATTTTTTTAAAGAAAACAAAAAGAGCTCTCCTTATTACTGCTAAGTTTTATTTTCATAATTGAATAATTTCTGAATTTCTTTGTTTGATTATGCTTTTTGTTGGAGCGTCGCAGACAAAACTTGGATATGATTCATTTCACAGTAACGTATAAATATTTGGTCTGATTAATAAAGAAACAATTGCATAATGAAGATTATTCTATTTCTTCTAGCAGTTTTTACTGTTACTACCTTCCAGTACGGAACTCCACCTCCAATATCCATTTCCACTATAGACTTTGAGCCTTCTCTCCCCTTTCATCCCCAGGTAAGTCACATTGTAGTTAATATTTAAAACGCACCTCTAAAATAAACATCATGTTTAAACCTACTTTTATTCTTATATTTAGGGCAGTATTCAAGGATACTGGCCTCAAACTTACGACTTGTCCAGCTCGCAGGAGGATCACAATTACAAAAAAAGTTAGTTTTAAAAATTACAATTGGCTACTATTTATAATCAAACCTCTTTTGTTACTTTGTAAACTTATGTTTTCGTTTGCTTGAAAATATCATTTTTAAGGATGTGAACGATGTAGCAAAATTGGACATTTTTCCGCTGCTGATTCCCTAAAAGCTGATATAAGGTACATAAAACATTCTACGAAATCTAATGATAGTGCTAAAATTATATTAAAGTCTTCTTCCACAATATATTCCACTTAGTTGATGTATGTTATATTCATTCTAAACAAATTATTATAAGATACGTACTTGTCAAAGGCGGTTGCAAAGAGGCAGTAATAAGTTGTCCCAAATCTGACGGCACTGAATACAGGCTCGTTGGTTTCGACGGTAAAAATCAAATTGTGCGTTAGTAGTATTTTTATCATATTTTTACCATATATACTTTCTTCCGTAAATTATATGTTATATTAATTAAACCCCTTTAATAGAACAAAACGATAAAGTATTAATATGTTCTTAATCTAGTTATTTGTACGGTTAAAATCGATAGGCTTATGTACATATTGCTGTAGACCACAAGCAGTATTTCCAATAATATTTACTGTCTTATTTATATGTAAGAAGATTCACTTAATGTTTAGCGTCTGTCGAAGGGATTTGGGGTGAAAAATGTAGTCAGGTGCAACCGCGACAAACGGTGGGCATCTCATTTATTTCCTATTATTTTAAGCGTAAACAATAGTGCAAATAAGCCTATAAAGAACAATTGATCTCTGAGTTGGAAAAATAAAGACATTACTTTATTTCAGATGGAGCGGACGACAATGGAATTCTCAAAGTCGGCAAGAATTCAAATACGTTGCTTGTTTCTCGCGTGAGTAAAGTACTAGACTGAGCCTATGGTATTAAAATACAACCTAGTATTAATCTAATTTAATTAATATATTTTACGTAAATAAGCTAATTTGTTTTCGGACAAGTATCCGCCTTATAAAAAATACTTTGCAAATAGCAGACTCAAATTTTATAGCTTTAAAAAAAAATCCTAGCAAAATTCAATAATATGATTCATTTAGAGAAAACTAGGACATTTTCTACTTCAACATCTAAATTTAATCAAGCTATCAACGACTTAGAGCAAATAAAAATTCCACTTGACACTCTGTCGGAATTTTCCTCTGAAACTGTCAAAACAACAAAAAGTAACTTGTCTTCTTTACCAACAGAAAACATAGTCAAAATAGACGAAATGAAATTACACCAATCTGGAGAAACAATTGAAGAGGAAAATGACCAAACGATTACCCTTTGAAGTTAGATACTTTATACTTAGAAATAAATTCGTTTTATTTTGTTCTTCTAAAGTGATAAATTCGTATAAAATAAGATGCAATAACACCATTTAGTTTTAAAATAGTTCTGAGGAAAAATTTAGAAGGCTATAAATGTTTATTACCGAAAACGTCAAATTGTTTTCTCATAATATCTTAATATTTTCAATGATAAGTAAAAGAATGCCAACTGAGATTAAGTCATCAGAAGTAGAAAAACGGACGACCGTAGCCGCCCATTCCAGGACCTGAGATATGTTTTAGTTTGCAAGTCAATCAGTGAAATTTATCATAAAATAATCTTTTTAAAAAAACCTCCAAATCCACCCTGTTGAAAGCCTCCGTTTTGGAAGCCTCCCTGTTGGAATCCAGAAGATTGAAACCCACTTGATCCAAATCCACCTTGATCAAATCCACCACCTACAAAATAATTTAATCTTCTTATAAATAATTTACTATATTTTATTATATAATAAGCGCACCAAAGCCAGGTCGGCCATACCCAGGGTATGCCATAAGACATGTTAGGGTAGCAAATAGAAAGACGAGCACCACAAGTTTCATCTTGATATAGAAAATAATGTCGAACGGAAAATTACTGCGAGGTACTATTGGAGCTTCCCCCATTCTTATTTTTATACCTTGCCTAGAACCTGTTATTGCGTACTCATAACACTTGTGTAACAATCACATTAGGTGAGATCAGCTAGCCATTCGACAACTTAAATGACAAACCTGGCGTTTGTTAAGCCATAATAATGGGTCACATCACAATGTTCAGAAAATAACGTGAAACTTACGTAGTTTAAGACTAATTAGAATTACAACAATTGACTTTCAGTCTACCGGAACGTACATTTAATAATACTTATTCATAAACTAAACAGAACAAAGTTCATATTCTATTCCAAACCAGTTTCTTGAAATACTTCTCTTTTGGTGCTGTAAAAATTACCTAAGAGAGAGTAACAAAAAAAATGTAGCAAATCTCAATATAATAAATAAAGCAGAATATATTATATTAGTAAAAAAAACCAGCATAATACAAAGGCAAAACAATAAACAATATGTTGTGACAAAAGATTAAAAATTTCAAAAAAGGACACATTTCCTAGGTATATGGCCTATCATCAACACTCGATCGGCTTGCCACTGACGTTTTGAACACTAACGAACGCACGGCAGTGGAGAGAGAAATGAGTGTTC
>JAJAVP010000198.1:129537-209798 GCA_020740425.3 Heterorhabditis indica
ATACGGAAGGTAGTAAGGAGAAGTAACTTGTGGATAATCTTTAAAAGAAGAATTATGATCTTAAACACATTTCGAGCCATTATGAGCGGAATAGTGGAACGGAATATCTTATGACGTTTTTGTGAATAAGCAAAATCAATGTTACGCGGTCGATGGGTGTGATCAGATCGTTTGGATATGAAACGAATAATTATAAACATATTTCGTAATGGTATGCTACTTTTTGAAAATATAAAAATTGTAATCTTGAAAGTACTGCTCTTCTAAATTAGCACATAAGACTCACGAAAGATGCAATAGTCACATAGTTCATTTAAGTATACTAAAAATTACTTAAGGTTCCTATTTCGTCACTGGTTTATACGAGTCTTTGTGGTATTGTGGTAATGTGGGCGTAGGAGAGTTTAGGAGGTAAAGGTTAGGATCTTCGTCTGTTACATTTTTCTTCCACACTAATAGTAGTATCGCTTCACATAGAAATGATTCCAATCAATATAACTAAACCATCCCGATTCTTATCTAAGAAAGAATCAATAATATGCTTTTTCGACTGCCTTTATTGTACAAGAACTTCCGTAATAAAAGTAGTTTGAAATAGAAGAGTTATACCAATTATAAATACTATTTTTTCTGTTAAGATATTACTATCCAGTGATTTGCAGCATTTGTTTTTCAAAGAGAGCAACGTGCACCATGTACGAATCTGTAACTGTGTTCACCGTCTTGCCATTTTTTCACTTAGTTTTCCAGATTTAAACCCATAGAGTACATGGTTTCATTTCTTTCGATTGGTAAATTTTGTCGCTTTATTTTTGTTTGTTTATTCAAATATGGTTATCTGTTTTTTATTGTTTGCCGTAGAAACACTATTTAAGTAATAGTTTTCTCAGGTCGTATTTCATGGCAAATATATTTTCCCATAGGTGTAATGAATCTTTTCATCAGCAGGACTTCCCTGCATCCAACATACAATGAATTAAATATGGGAACAAAGGAATTAGCTTGAATTCCTATATATATACGAATACTAAGAAAAGAAGACGTTGTGATGTGGAGCTGTGTTGGTTTCACAGTCCTCTTTGTACTAGGTATCTACTACATAGACAATGTGCAAATGAAAATTATATTGGTGAGTTGATTAGTTATGAATAATATGTATGTTCTAAAAAAGATTCCAAAGGAAAAAAAGCCTTAAAACTTTTCAGATATATTCTTTAAATATTAGAAAGGATCTAAATATTGGCATATACAGAGACTGTTAATTTATATATTTCCCTTTATTAACTTATTTATTAAGTTTATTTGAATGTTTAGACAGGTAATTTATGTCGAAATACATCTGGAGCCAATAGTGCCTCCCTTGTTTTCCAAGAAATTGAGGCTAACTCTAGATGTAAGCTCCTTATGAAGTTTGTTATGAGCATAATAGAAAATTACATTATACTTTATAAAATTGAACCGATTCCTAAACTTTTACACTAGTTATTTTAAAATTTCAGCTATAGCAAAACAGACTGCCAGGAATTCCATTGATTTGTTGTTCTCCAATAAAACTATATACAAAGCTGGATCATGTGAGTGCATTTGTAACATTTAGAATTAGATGTGCACTTTTATATTGGTTCTTGCACCTTCTTGGAACTAGATGTATGTACTAACCACTTAGTAGTTATGAAAAATAAAATTATCTTGATGGAAGTATAATGAACTTGATTAACACAGAATATGTTAATGTTTAATAAATATTCAATGAATATAGAATATATAGAGAAAAATTATTACGCTTCTGGAAATAATTATATACTTATAATTCCTAAAAATAAAATAAATGGACTTGTTGCAGGTTCAGAAATAATATCAAAATGAAATCTAGTCCAACAAATTAACCAATTCTTTGGTAGTTTTAGTTTGTATTAAAACGTTGTTAATAAGTCGTGTATTTTTTTAGCCTTTGTAATATTCGGAAATAAAAATACTAGAGAAGAAAAAAAACATGGAACTGGCACTACTGGCTTACAAGAAATTACGAAAGGTAAGTGTTTCTTAAATATTACCTTGTTAAAATCTTTAAAATATCCTGTTTTTTGTGATATGTTAGAAAATCTTTGCCGATAGAAAAGATGAATTGTGAAAGATTTTAATTGAAATAGGTAACCATTTTCAGAACCAAAATTTACCAGAATTATACCTATTGAAGTGGAATATAAACAAAAGCCTCGATTACACGTTCCAAACATCGGATGTGTAGATATGGTAGGTTTGCAATAATGTATCAATAAGGATAACTCCTATAAAGACTTTTTTTTCATTTTGGAATATTCAGCTTCTTACAAAGAGAAAAGAATACCCATGAACACCAAAAAAAAAACTACTTTTAGGAGGTTCTACCATCTGGATATAAAGGTAACCATTACCCCCATGTAGAAGAAACCAAGGAAATAAATTCTAAAATCCAACCTAGATCAGGCAAGTTCTTAAAAGTCAAAGGCTAAAGTCTAAAAATTATAATCACCAAGAGGAAAGCAAGGGTTGTCGAGAATACTTTCTACTTCTCTTTAAATATTATGGGTGACCTTACCGTGTATTTATGTTCAGTTTTCGTATATATAAATTCCAGTTTCATATAAATATGATTTGTGCAGTTACAAATTATTAGATTTTATTATGTTAATGACCATTCAGGTGGAACAGATCTGGGATGCATTTTAATAAAATAGTTATAGAATGACGAAAATAATTTTAGAGTAAATATAGGCCTACTTCAAGATACAAAATAAATTAATAATCTAAGGCCGTTCTATAAAACGATCTAGATGCTAAAGTCTGTACTAATATATTGCAGGTAAAGGGTGGTACAAAACTAACTTGTAATGAGGCAAGTTTTGTGCCCCATAATTAATATGAAACTATATTAGCATTTTTTAAGAATATTTCCTTTATCGTAAATTTACAGCTTGTTGTCATACGTATAGATGATAAAATTAATTAGTAGAAATAGAAAAGAAAATCAGTAATTTACATTGAATTATATCAATAAATATAGGAATATTTTTCCACATAACTTGATGGGATTTTTAAGTAAAAGTTAACTACTTCAAATTATTCCCATATTTCAATATTATAATACGAGATTCTCACCAGAGTAATCAAAGGTGACATGGCCTTAGTGGAGAATAGTTGGGTGGGTCAATATTAAACTAAGATTTTTATCATGTCATTCATTAGCTTCACTAATACAAAGTATTACAGAAATTAATCATAAATGCTATATCAACAGTTTCGACAAAATGAATGAAGTGAAAATAATCAATAATATTAGTTTTCACGAGACGGACTATATTAAATTTAAATATTTATACGAATTAGTACATTAATATTACATTATCAAACACTATTTCTTAATTTATGTGTACCATATTAAGATATAAAGCAGTAAAAATCATGAAAGGTCGTAGTATTAACATATATTTCTGTATAATTTAAAAGTTATAACATTATTATTGTACCATTTATCACTCCTCATTAATAAGATATGCAACACATAAAAAATTGTTTTATAATACTGTATCTATTTGCAAGACAATAAAATCAATTATACTATCGATAGGCTAAAACTAGCTTTGTATGGTTCTTATAATAAGTAAATATGCAGTACATATCCTCTGCCATAAATTTTGAAATCAATTTTAAGCAGTCATTCAAGTAATTCATAAATACTTCGAAATATGTTTTAGTGCAAGTATTTGCTAGAATTTTTTTATTTTTAGATCTAATTTTAGAGGTATTTTCTAACTTATTACCATTTATACGTATATTTTGATAACAACTAGTCTATTATTTTAACAAAAAATTTCAAAATTAAGAAAGACCTATTAATTATTCAAAGTTATATTTAGAATTTCCAAATTTTAATTTTTTTACAATTTTTGAATACTATAAAAATTTATTGGAATAAATGATTAATATAACCATTGAAATTAAAAACCATTGTATTGATAATCAACTTACTGTAATTTTGCGTCTCAAGGTGAATACATGAATACAGTAACTTAAAAGACGCTAACGTTTATGTGATAGCGGTATGGTACAAATTGTATTGATTAGTGGTTTCAATTTTTAGAATCAGCTGATTTTAATATTGCAAATAGGCTTATTGTACTACTTTTAACACATTGTTGTTGATGATTATTACTACTATTACCCGATGACTTTTTTTGTGTTTGTTGTCTTGTTTAATTCATTGTGGATTTTCAGCGGCATAAATGCTGCGCTTCTTCCGCAATCAGCTAACTAGTCCGGAAGTATACGAGGATGCTGTTACCGAATTCGCCGCTTTTAAACAGGTTTTTTTACTGCCTCACTGTGGTTAAATGTGATAGAAACTGGTCTGCACAGATTTAATGCAGTGAACATACTTCAGACAGTACGACATGGCTTTCCTTCTCGTGTTTCTAGCTTTGCTTACGATGATGTTCTAAGTCTTCTAGCTATTGGAACCCATGATGGAGATGTTCAAATGTAATATTTTCAAGTAATTTCTTTTTGCCAGAATATATATTACTATAGGAACTTATTATATGCTAGAACCTTGCAACCAGTTTTCTTTACTGTTTTAGATATGGTGGAACAAATGTTATGTGGATTGGTGAGGTACAAAGAAAAAACGGAATTGGGCACAGTGTTTCTCATATGTATTTTGCTAAAGGACACGGCGTTTTAATTGTACTTTGTCAAAATTCTACGTTTGTTAGGTTCCGAATAGAAGGTCTATTTCTCATTTTCTTATACATGTTCTTCTTATTACTGGTATAATTTTATAATTCGGAAACTATTGCTTTTACAACATCTAGCTAACTTTTTGTTTAATATTGCTTCTATTACTTTCTTAATTATTTTCTAGGCTCCAAATTATCTGCTGAATCAATTATTCATGAAACAAGACTAAAAAAAATTACTAGCTGTTACATGTTACAAGGGGATGATCTCCGAGATGCTCGGCTTTTAATTGGTGGATTTTGTAATATTTTTTGTATAACCATTATATTTCTGTTTTGTAGTTTTATATAGTATCTATTCCTTAGAATTTTTTCGTTACTTTTGACAAACTTAAATTTTCAGGTACGGTATCAGGAAATGTATTTGCATTGGTTATTAGCAGCCTTGAACTCATAGAATTCATTGTTTTTGATGAATGTATACTTCCTCGGTGAGGAACATCATTCCCTCTGTATTTATGATTAATTGTTTGTACATAAATTCGGAGGTTTTTTAGGCTCACTGAGGAAATAAGACGAGAGAGATATTCTGTAGATATTTTGTCTCTCTGTCCTAAAGATACAAAACTAGTTGTAATGGTACTAGATCATTTTATTCTCCTTACGTATCATTCGTCTACGAATGTCGTTTTAGGATCGTCGGTTTTGCTCCACAGTGGCGAGGTTAACTGCTCTAAAATAATATATCTATAATATTGTTTTAAATAATTACTGGGAATGGATTATTTCGCTTGTCGTATTTTGTAATTGTTTAGGTTTTCAGAGCATTAGTTGGACAAGTGATGGTTCCAAATTTTTGTTAGCCTTAAGAGATGGATCGTATTCTATCTATAATAAAAATGACATATTAATTTATCATACATCTGCAGCACCATTTGGTCCGTATCCGTGCATGCCTTTAAAGAAAGTTTACTTCGCAGATATGGACAAGTTAGTTTATTGTAGTATTTTATTATATTATTTGTTCTTTGAATGCTAATTGTATCTTGTTGTGGCAATGATTTTACAAGCAATAATCGTATAGCTCGGATGAACCGATTGTATTATTTGATGGTGGTATGCCACATGCTTCCTATGGTGATCGTTATGTTGTTACTGCAAAGCACGGAGAGCGGATGTGTGTTTTTGACTTTGCAAGTCCTGTTATTGATTTTCTTCTTACTACGGAAAAAATAGGTGAGTTTTAGAATATTAGCAATTATGGTTTTAACTGAGAACCAAGTAGTTTAATTTAGGTAATGTTTTGCCAAAAAATACATGTGCTTTGATTCTCACTGAAAACGAGATAGTATGCCTTGATCTAACAGATCGTTTCTGGAAAAGCATTCCTGTTGAACAATTATTTCCACTTCATGCTACTCCTGTAAGTTAAAATACTGTTTTATTTTATTTTACCAGGGTCTTTATTTGATTATAATGGTGGGTTTAGGTCACAACGACTACCCACTGTCACAATATTGATGAACGTGTATGGAAGTTGATCATTAAGGTTTGGTTGTTATTACTATTAGGTATTTATTATTGTGTTATATTATAATATAATTTATTCTAATTATATAATGATTGTTTTAGACAAGCGAGGAAAACTATAAACGCAATATGCTTTACTCAAAAAGACCATGGCCATTAACAGGTGGTTCTACTCTAGTTAAAGAAGGACATTTGACTAAAGATGCATCCAAAAGACAGCTCTTTTTAACTGGGTAAATTTCATTTTCAAGGGGGTAAGGATTTTGTTTTGAAATTTGGTAATAATTCTATTACAGTCATGAAAATGGGACTGTTCGTGTCTGGTCTGCTGGACAAATTACTATGAAACTTCTATTTGTTATTAATACTGCTAAAGAGTTTGAGGGCTTTAATAATGATGAGGTGTTTTAAGTTATTTAAAAATATAGAAAGCTATTATTTTCTTATACATAGTACAAAATGTTTTTTGAGTTTTATAGGATATTACTCCATTTAAAGAACCAGTAATATATGATACTGATAGTTCTGATGAGAGAATACAGCTGAATGGTGAATGGCCTCCATTTAGAAAAGTTAGTTACTGAAGTTTCTGTTGAGGTGTCTTAGTAACATTCCTGTTTATTATTGTAGGTTGGTGATTACGATCCATTTTGTGACGATTCTCGTCTTGCTATTCAAAAATTGGCGGTTGATAACAAATCTGGACAAATCGTAATAGGTGGACGAGGGGGACATGTGCTGTTATATTCAATTGAAGAGGAGGCAAAGGTTTGGTATCTAATACTTTAATTTGTTGTTTGAACTACTCTAGTTGATTCGTGGTTATACTCGGGCTTTTATTTCGTTCTTATATACAAGTATATTAAGGAATTACAACCTACACAACTTAGCATTGAATTAATCGAAAATGAAAAATTCCCAACAGCAGTAATAAATGCTAGACAATTGAATCCTAGATGCAAACCTGCCAAGTATGAACCTGGTTATCAGCCGTATTCTGATGAGAGGAACAACTCTAGGTGCTTTATTGTTATTATATCCTTCACTAATTAAAACAAACCCACAAATATATTTTTTATAGTTTCCTTATCCAGTTACATCCTCCTACAGCTGTTTCGGCAGTTTCACTGTTATCATCGCGAAATCTTGTATCAGCGGCAAATGAATATGGATACATATTAATAGATGTTATTAGTCGGAGTGTTCTAAGAAAAAATAGTCTTATAAGTTGTGATGTTAAGTTATCACTTTGTTTTTTACAATGCTATATATATATATATTTATCATTGTTTGTATTAGGATACTTTTCCAGATCTCCCACAGGCTGGTACTGTAGATGATGCTCTCTCGCGATTTAAAAGTATGAAAAAATCAATAAGACAAACATTTCGACGCAAGAAAAAAACTCCTGTGATGTCGTTAGATAATACCATCGTAAGAATATGCTTATTTTTCATTGTGTATTCATAATGTGTTGTGTGCGCAATTAGCGTCACTTTTTACCTAAAATTTAAGTAATTTTTGCCTACTAAAATTCAGGGTACGGTTACCAGTGAGACAGCTCCAGAATCTATCAACGGCAACGCTTCCAAAATATTTAGTGATGATGATGATGTAGATGTAAAGCCTGTCGAAAGGAAAATTGAAGAGCGAAGATCATCTCCATGTATGTAGGATTGGGATGTAGTGCACAATTATTTTCTTTGAGCTTGTTGTTTAATTTCTTAATTGAAAAACATATTTATTCATACTTAAAGTGGAATCTCCACCATGGCTAATTAGATGTCTTCGCTTCCTTAATATTCCAGTGGGCATAACAGCGGTTGGTTTTTCTTTTTAGTTTTAATCCTCACTTCTGATTGTTTATGTTATCTATTGTATTACCATTATTTTGTTCCAGAGTTCTGATGTATTTCTCGTGGGTACTAATGATGGAAGAGTGCTCACGTATATAATTACAGATCAACCCAAGGCAGAAGATGTTTGCAAACCTGTGTGTTTACTGCTCTTTACTATTTATTATATAAGGGATTCTATGCAGACTTTTTATCACAAGATCATTATATATCTGAGTTAGAAGTCTGATATATAATGTTCTTTAACTTTTTTCCCTCAGCTTCGTGTAATTACTCTACGACATGGTGCTCCCTTAATTCATATCGATGTTACCATGGAACCAGGGCCAAGAGTGAGTTTAGTGGTTATTATTTCGGGTTTTCTTAAATACTGTTAAACGAATTGCAGAATATTGCTGTTCCTCGTCTACTGTTGTTCACAGAAGAACAAGTGCGAAGCTTTTCATTACCGAATTTGAAACCGGCGAAATATAAGTTTAAACTGACAAGCACTGAAGGATTACGCATTAGAAAAGCTGCCATTGTCACATTACATAACTCTCGCGGTAAATAATTCGTCTTAAAAAAAGAGTTGTATGTTAACCTTAAAAATTTCCAGATCTGACGTTAAGTGATTCATTTGCTGCTATTATGAATAATCAAGGTGAAATCGCTATTTATTCACTTGTCAATCCTAAAAAGCGGCTCAAATATCCAATTGTTAAGGTTAGTTAGATAGTATTTGTAATTATTTAAAGACTATGATTAAAATAAATCTTCTGAAATTAAGTAAAAGTAGTGCTTCCTTATACTTGCTGTTGTTTATAATCAAGTGTATAAGATATATTTTTTACAGAGCTCGGATATTGTAGGAATATCATCTACTGTCATTACCCGATATGGTGAATTATTTTTTCTCCGACCAGGTGGTTCAGAATTACAGAGGGCAACAATCTCAGAGCATTCACAACATTGGTCACTACCATTCGAAGGAAAACAATGGCCAGAATTACACGTGGTTGGTGAAAATATGGAATAATTTAGATTTATGATTATAAGTTGACAGCTCTATAAGTTGTGAAAAGAATTATATAGTAATTAATGAATTGATTGTTTTTGTGTTGTTTTCAATTTTTACTAGTATGTAAGTATATTATATTATATTAAAACAAATTTGCGACTTTTTATAAGTAGATTTGATCTTTTATGAAATATTATAGCTGTAAAACAGCTTTTGCCAAATGCGATTGTTAGTCTATTATCCAAAACATTTTAGTGATAACGTTATTATTTTATTTTTATTTACTCATTTCGTGCATTCTCTTGATATGGGCAGCTTTGTGAGGTTATGTCTCCATTCACTTAGGCTTTACATCTGTTTGCTATTATATTTTAATTGTGTCAAAAAGTAATAGATTGTTGATAATTTATTGGCAGATCACTGTTCAGCATTTAAACAGTGATTTTAAAGAGCGCTCGAAGCCCTTTTGCGTTGTACCATTGCCACCATAATGATTTTGGATATTCCATTCTGTGAATATAGCTAACTGTTTTTATTCTTTTAGTAGCTAATGTCAAATGTGATATTGTATGTTATACCAAAAATATTTAACGGAATGAACTGTACTTGAATTCTAGATGGTTATTAGCACAGCGTATTACTTAACTTTATTTGATAACCTGCTAAATAATGGCTACATCTACATAATAATCCAATTAATAGTACAGCATTTTTGATATAATTGTTGGACCCGTAAGAATAAAAGGAAAACAGTTAAGCCAGAAGAGAGACTATTCGAGATTTACAGGCCTTGGAGCAACTGCTGCTACTTTCTGTCCGACATATTTTTCGAGGAATTCCGAATGTTTCTTTAGAACTGTACGCACGCTATCATTCCTTAATTTCTTCGATTAGTTTTTTTAAAAAAATAAGAATACAAATAAATTACTTAGTCGCGATATCTGGAGTTGTCTCAATATATCTAAGAGGATCTCGAATAAGTTCGTGATAACTATGAGGTACTTGATCTATTCGGTTTGTCTGAAAATAAAACTTTCAAACATTAGTGCATATTAAGGCATGATTCGATAAAATACCATTACTTTTTCCTTTCTTGGATTTTCGAGATCTTGTGCGGCAGAAACACTTGACGTGTTTCGTAAATTCTCCATTTCTATACACTCTTCTATAAGTGATACCTCGAGTTCTTGCAGCTAAAATTTTTTCAAAATCTAATGAACCCCTAATTTCACTAAAAAACCGGAATGACCTGTCTTATTTTGGCTTCATGATGTCTCCTCAATTCTTCTACATGGTTTTCGGCTAGTTGAACATTCTGTACTCTTTTCTGTAGTTCAATGGCTTCTTCCTTTAACCTTCGAACATCTATGGATCTTTTGCTAAATTTTTAATATATAGATGATAAATTACTTTCGTGGGGTTCATATATATATATATAAACTCATATAAAGGCTATTACCTAAAATACTTACCACTGGAATTCGTTCTTCTCTTGATCCAAAATTTGTCTCTCATTAGTTATTCGAACAAGTAGATCGTGTTGTTCTCGAAAAAAAGCAGTCTGCATAAAAATATCCTTCATTAGGGAAGAACTTCTTATTTTAAAAATAGCCAAATTCAAAATGTTTGTGAAAGAAACCTTCCAAGGAGAAGTATTATCAAAATGATCAGAGTTGTCCACTTAGTTGATAAGATAGACTCACCGCTGCTTTTAGTAAGACCTCGATTGATTCCTCGTCTATTCTAGCAAAAGCCAGTCACAGATGGGTTTAAGAAATTCGATGTCGNGCTCATAATGGCTCGAAATGTGTTTAAGATCATAATTCTTCTTTTAAAGATTATCCACAAGTTACTTCTCCTTACTACCTTCCGTATTCATCGACATCCTCCTATGCAACGACATGAGCTTAGTTCAAAACTTGTGAAAACGCATGTAGCTCCACACCATTCCATCCACCTTGTTTTATAGTTTCTGTATTAAATTTTGAATTTTACTCTTAATGTACAGTTTTAAACTTGAAAAACAATCACGTAGCACGGAATTTATTTTCCAAGGACAATTTCCTTTCCCCGTACTTCACGCAGGTTTGGGTTTATGAGCGGCAAAAAATGGAAAATTTGGGCATAGACTCGTTTTATACCATATGTTTGAAGCCCCCTTGCGGAGGTCGTTGGCACATGGCGCCAATCAGCTATAGAAGCAATCCGGCATAAAAGTTCTGAACGCCCAAGAGCATTCCAAAGTAATCCACGCTTCCACGGAGACACGTATGCCGCTCAATGCCTTCAACCACTGAACGCGGAGCCGAAGAAAACGGGCACGAGGTCTGCACTCTAATTAGCAAAAATAAACTAGAAAAACCAATCACTAACTTCGCATGACCCCTGCCAGAACGGAATCACCTATCAACATGAATAGCCGTAAATGACGAATGCGCCGTTTCATGCTGATTCCATGTCGGAGTCGAGTTTTGCAGCGGCGTCCTCACGCAGGTTCGCACACAGACAGTTTTAAAATTGATTGTAACAAAACTGTGGGTTAAAGGAATGCTCAACGGATATGGACCCTCAATTGCCTCAACAGCACCAACAACCTTACCACCTACCCACCCATGCTTCACACTGTTTGCCTAAGTCGTACAAGTAGAATATCACAAGAAAATCTAGATTGTTAAATATAGAGTTTCACAAAACGCGATAGTGATGTGGCCCGAANCCATCTGTGACTGGCTTTTGCTAGAATAGACGAGTAATCAATCGAGGTCTTACTAAAAGCAGCGGTGCGACTACCGCCTCGGCCATACGAACACTCGGTGGACTGTCAAGAGAAAATACTATACCAAAGTTTATGTTGGTTACCCACACACACCTTAGATTTTTCTAAAGACGCTTTCTCCCTTTCGATACTTTCTATAATGTACTTCTGATCATCCTTGAAAATCTCCTTCTCAGCTTTCAGTTTATTCCATTCCTCTCGAACCTTCCACTTATCCTTAACCAAATAGACTACCAATTACAAAAACCTTATCGTAAATAAATCGCTCTACTATAATTTGATTAAATCACCCCAATATTCTAAACTCTTTAATATATCATGCTAAATCATGTAATTTCACGCTATTTCTCACTTGCTCCATGGCCATTTCCTGTCCTTTGCATAAGTCGCTTAATTTGGCATTAAGTGTATACACTTTACTCCTCTCGTCTTCAAACTGTTTTTTATCTTCTAGGAGTCTAAAATTGCAAAACATTAGTTGAATGATTAAAAGTGCTCTAAAATTCACTTTCTTATAAGGCTAATTGATTACCTTTCTTCGCGTAGCTGAATCTGTTGCTCTCTCAGTCGAACACTCATTTCTCTCTCCACTGCCGTGCGTTCGTTAGTGTTCAAAACGTCAGTGGCAAGCCGATCGAGTGTTGATGATAGGCCATCTACCTTCTCTACCATACTATTTATATCTCTGAATAATATTTCTAGCTTCAGCTAGTTTATCCTTCACTACGAATTCCTTCAACCTTGTCTTCAATTAATACTGCAAACTCTTTTCACTAGATCCCCAAATCAATGGTTAATCCGCTACTTTTCATACCTTGATTGCTCTAGTGCTATTTGAATGGTTTGAATTTGCCTTTCGTATGTTTCTTTCATTCTGATTAGTTCATCTGCATGCTCATCCTGAAGTTTTGCTAATTGTTTCCTGAAATTAATATGTTTAAGTCTATATAATTAAGAATAGTTTCTATCGATTGACGATGGGTTTATAATAATGTCAGTGTGAATAAGTGTTCATATTCACAAATTACTGTTTTTAATTTCATTTAATTCTTCTTGCTGTTCTAAATTCCTTTTAGCCATTCTATCCTTCCATTGTCGTTCCAAGTCCTCCTCATCTTCTTTATTTTTACGTTTTATATCGTCAATCTCTCTGTTTAACCGTTCTATTTCGTTTTCTAATCTGAAAATAATTAAGTTCTTTTATTTAAATACAACTTATTTTCATAAAGTTGATTATTCCTATTACTAATGTTTGGAAACAGTGAAATTGCTAGAACACTAATAATTATCATTAACGCTGGATTACCTTTGTATTCTTAAGTTACTTTGTGGCACGATATTTGTTTCTGGTAAAGTAGGTGCTGACGTTTGCATAATAGTTACTGGTTCTTGAAGTCCTTGAGTAGATCTAGCTTCAATATTCTTTGTGTTTCCAAGTAGATCCCCTAATGATGATGGCGTAGATGATTGATAACGAGATTGACGAGGACTAAAAATGTTATTAGGTTAGATATTTGTAAAAGAACACTTAAAATATCTAAAAATATAAACAGAAGAACTTGGTGAGCTGGACAGTTTCTGCTTTTTGTTCTTGAGACGATTCTCCAAACAGAGTGTCTAGAGTACTTCTTTTGGTTGACTGTAAAGAAGGGTTATAAAGTAATTAGTTAATATGCATTTAATTCTTTTTATATTACATTTTCCTAGAGGAATACCTACCGATGGACCAGACGTATTATCTATGAATGATACTGTTGTCTTTTTAGGAGTACTCTGAAATATAATTAGTATTTTTCTACATTTTACATTGTCAACAAGTGGGATATGTGGTTTCTAATGGTTAATTGAATTATAGACCTTGTTTGTATCTCCAAATAGTGAATCTATATTCGCGATGGAGCTTTTCATTTTTGCAGTGCCTGTACTCCTTCCAAAAAGAGCATTATCAAGTTCATCCATGTCCTAGAAAATATTACATAAATGCTTTATATTTATATTTAAAATTATTGCCAGTTTTTTACTCAATTTAGCAATGGTTATCATTTAAATTTGCTTACCATTAATAAATCTCCTAATTCGCCCATGTGACTACCTGGAAAATGTTCAGTGCATATCCGCTCTACTTTGCATATGTTTAGGTGAAAAACGCTTACCTCATTACATAAAATAAACATGAAATGTGATGAAGGGAGAGAAATCACTATCTTATGTTGGATCTAGACTAATTGGTTGGGGGGTGATGTAATCAGAGATTCATTGTTCATGGGCTAGTAAATTCGCTGTCAACGGCTCGATGTCATGGCAACAACGTGCGCTTTGAGCAAAATGGGATAAAGAATAAACTGAATACAAAGTTATTTGTATTACTAAAAATACTTGGTGATACAAGAATAACACAGTGAATGCTGACTTTAAGTAAAAATGATAGCACTATCATGATTATAACTAGTAGTTTAGATATAGTAGTAGATCAAAAACAACTATTAATTATATGAACATAGGAAAAACCATCTTTAAATATGAGTGCATTGTCGTGACATTCTTTAGTACAAACCAACCTTATTTTATTTCTGTTTTATATAATTGAGAAAATATTAATACATGGGCGTGCGTAAACTGAATTCGATTCCTTAACCTATATCTAAGTAATATTCGCTTCCTAAATACGTTTACAATGCACGAATTTGTGTCGGTAACTAGCACACGTTTAGTATCATGAGTCTGCGTGGGTGAAATCATTACCTGTCTGTATAGATTTTAGAGAGCCGATGGAAATCTTTTGCAAAATATATACAGTCTGATGTTATTTTCTCCGAGTATTTGAAGTGAAGCGACATGCAGTTCGAATTACGCCGTCTGGGGCAAGTCTGTCTATTAATACAATCTTTTGTCTGTACTGACATGTGTGCTGTTGATGTGTTTAACTAGCAACTCTTTTAAGCCTAAAAATACTAACGCCAGCAGGTCAACTAATCAAAATACTCTTTTTAGAAAACATTTAACATAAATATGGAACTATGATAAATATGGCATTTATACCAAAACCTTAAATATAGTGCATAAATACTTTTAAAAACATTCTTTAAGCTTTAATTATATTTTTTCTCACAAATAGTGTTAATGTACGAATAAGCAGGGGAATTGTGTGTAAAATAGCAAATAATGAACAATATGTAGTAGAACAATCATGAAAATAAGCTTGTCTTTTGAATTTTTAATTCCTAAAATGTATAAAATTCTTAAAATATATAAGTTATGTAATAATATTTTATATAAAGTTCAAAAATCATACACAGATCCATTTTCCCATGTGAAATATATTAGAACAGTGTTTTGTACTTGTATTTTCTAAAAGTTTCAAGTCATGTAATTATTGCCTTATATTTAACTTTTTAAAATTCGTTGTTTTTAGTACATTGTCTAAGTTGAAGAAAATACTTCCTTACTAAGCCTCTTGATGAGCATAACATTTTCAACCATAGGTGTGCAAGATGATGAAAATAACTTTATGTATAACTTCTATAGTAGTCCTTACATAGTTTGGTTTTTATCATAATTAACAGCAATTATATGTTGGAAACACTCAGATTATATTATTCTGAAAATTTTTTAAGAGTTGATTTCGCAAGTTATTTAATCATGATTTGATATTTATTTTGCTAAGCAGTTCTCAGAACTCTATTATATTTTTTTTTCGCAGTTAACATAAATTATTAGTGAATGTCATATGGATTGGATCTATAAATATACTTTTAGTTCTATCGTTAGTTTTCTGATGATGTTGTTACATTCATTTTATTAGAAAATGTACATCCAGAGTTCGACGTCCATGTTTAGCTAAAGATTAATTCAATTACTAGAAAAAACAGCAGCCATTCCTTTTATTTTTTAGCTCTTAGTTTGGCTTCACTTCTGATGCACGAGTACATTGCCTCTGTTGTTTCATATCCTCCATAACTATTGCTGCTTGAGCAAGATGTACTAAAACGGCTTTCGTCATTATCAAGTTCCATATACTCTTTTGTTTGCAGTAAATATCTTATGAAATTCATTAATTAAATAATCTATCTTATTACTAGTAGTATCATATAGTAAGTTCTAAAATCGTATATAGTGAATTAATAACTTCGTAAATCGGCTGCAATATTAGCGTATTTGTACGGAAATCTTCAAGGGATAAAGATAGAAGCAGTGTATTTTTCCATTCATTTAGTTGCTACTTGTAATGAATGTCTATTACCTCCTTAAATCTTCGCTCTCTAATTTATCACTCCCACCTACCTACGTCTCTTCTATTTCATACACTTAGCTCGTTCGATAGCTCGCCGGCGCTTTACGTCTGAACAAACGCTTTCGCCTCATCTCAATTGATTTTTTGAAACTCAGTTTTTGGGATACGGCATCGATTTCTTCGTCGTCTAGAAACACTCTCTCGCTGTGGACTGCGTCTCTCTATAGACTTACTATATCGCACATACACTGCCATCTCTCAATCCTCCATCTAATGGGCGCTCTCTTCAAAGCCTCTCTTCCCCAGTGCTTCATGGGAGAAACAGGTCTCTACTATCCACCCTCGCCTTACATCCCTTTATGTCTACATAGGTTACTGTATATTGTAGGTTGTTTGTTTTATACTAAAAGACTAGTTCGTAGGTTTTTTTCAATTAATTACCTCGGCGTCTAGTACTAACTTCCAATATGTATGAGTAGACTAAAGCTTGAAACGTAGATGTCCTTCATTATGTATATGCTGTTATAATTTAGACAATATCATATTTCATATATTAGCAATCCTAGCTTGCATTGACAAAAATTGAATATACGATAATGTATTATGTGATTTTGTCGACAGTTCGATTGAAATGCATTATTTTGTAAATAGAATGCCTATATATTCAGTATATCACAAACTATAAATCCAGAATATTCTTTAAGCTTCGTATTTCTAATTCAAACGCACCTTGTCTCGTCCAATCTACTTTATTATGTTCAGTTAGCTTTTCCACTTACTACAGTTTGATTTAATTCTCACGTAGATCGTAAACCACATGGATCACAAGCATAAATTGAGTATTAAAAATATCTAGAAGAGCGTGTATAGTTTTGACTAAAAGTGTCCAAATTGCTTGGTGAGTGTCCATATTTAGATAGGAAATCAGTGTATATCGAAATGGGATTGAGTTTTCTTTCGGTGTTAATCAGAAATCGTTCCTCACATTGTTTCATAAATATCTGATTGCGCCTAGTGAGATGGCAATGTGTTGGCTGAAGCTTGCATCATAAATTAGAACACATGTCACAACACGATGCACGTTTTCAGCACTCACTCCATGCCAGAGTTCTTTTCTTAGTGTTATTTATGTTCTCATATATCAGACTTTTTAATATTTATCTATCTACATGAATTCTGAGTTAATTAACTGTTTATGTCGACTATCTGGTTTGTGCAATTTGATTAATGAGTTGAAGGTACATTCAATTACTGTGAAACGAATAATAACTTTTAACAAAATGATCATTAACTGTAAGTTGGTATATTCCTTACCAAATTATAATTTAGTAAAGTTTTTAGTGCACATTACTCTGGTTTTTGAAAACTACCTTGACAGCCGTCATGCACAGCCAGCTTTGCACCCTGAAATCTAATAGAGAAATGTATGTCCTTCAATTGAGGGTACATGTCACGTAGACTCTTTTACTCACCTGTCAAATATTAGTCTTGCTGATTTCATACCTCGTTGCATTGATAATCTCTGCTCTTCAGCTAGGTTTTTTAAAACTATTTATAGTAGGAACATTATTCAAAGACGGAGATACTATGTAGCTAGATAAATACATTCTCAGTTTTTGTAGATCTATTTGCATGGAAATAGCTCATAGTTAGGAATAGCATATTTTGTTAATCACATTACACCTAATGAATTATAAACGGTAAGTAGAAGGAAAAATTGTCTTTGAATTTACTTTATTAATTAGTGTAGGAAATGTTTTAATTAGTAATGGATCACAGTACAATACACCTCTTCCACGTCCACTGAAAGTACAAATAAACATGGAATGAGCAAATATAGACAAGTATCCAATGTACTCAACTGGACAATAAAAAATCCGTTGGTCATTGTAAGAATTCTCAAAGATGTATTAATTACCTAGAATGAATCATTAACGGAACAACCATGATAGGTGTTACCTGACGATTGAGTTAATGGAGACCAAATAGATTAATACGGTATAATATAATTATAACGTTATTTATTAGGTACCTGCTTAACCTTGTGTTATAAGTTCCTAATGGTATTCCTTCCTTGTAATTCTACTCAGTAGAAATTTGAAAGTTTATTATAAACCTCTAATTTGATTTCTATCGAGGTGTCGATGATGAATAATCCAAATAGCAAGCCATCGTTATAAGCTATCAATTACGATATTAATTATAATCTAGCATATTTTATTTCTTGATATTCGATGGAACACGAAGTGATTTCGAATCCATACATTCATCTAGGGGTCTTAGTGTTTTGCTCGTTGGCACACGAGTGGCCCTCACACTTCTTATTAGCAGTCTATTTTTACTCTTTTCTGCTGTTTCTTTCTAACTGCAGCTAACATATTAAATTGATTTATTCAAAAATCTTTCCACATAGGTACTTTTTACATAAACTACTAGATAGAAATGGCTATAAGTATTTTAGAAATTTTACTCTGGGTTTTCTGAAACATTTATCTATTTTGTGCTGTGCTAGTTTAGTTTACGTCAGACTCATGTTTAAGTTGCACATACCTTTGCTATCACGTTTATGTAGCAAAATATTGTGGATTTCCTGTTATTAACCTTTTGATCAGTTTGAATCGGGCGATAAAAATAAAATTTTTGATGAAACCAATATTTTATAGTTAGGTAGAATAGTAGATGCTTTGCTGAGAAGTGCAACGATCTCTGGTTAAAGATAATGCTTTTGGATTTCATTCATGATGTTTTTGGTGCTGCGAGCGCAGCTTAATCGTCGCACCCCCACTCTAATTCGTTTTCCACATAGCTTTTATTATCCGCTGGACGCCGGATGCGCTCATTCCCATTACTCCTTCACTACTCTGCTCTTTCCCAGTATCCTTTCTAATCAGACACCTTGAGCTCCACTTCATGACATTTGTTCTAATAACACAGCTTCCGAAATCTCACTTCAACGGCAGTTTTACTATTTAGTACCAATTTTAGCCCGTCTAATACAGCTGCTACGCACATATCTAATGCTTATTTTCATTAATAACAGCTTAACCAAAATTGTTAGGAGACCTCATTGTTACTATTTTCATTGCCTGAACAAACATATAATAAAAAAAAATCTTGTTATTCAATCTCCAGTGGCAAAACAACCTTTTTAACGATTTTCTAAGGTATTATAGAAAAAACATTACCATTTGTCATTTCTCTCAATTATTTAATAGAAGTTGGTAATTTGTAGTTATAATACTTTTGTGTTTATATTTAATACGCAGAAGTGGGTGAAAAAACTATTTGATTATATTTAGTTGCATTCTTTCTATTAGTTCAGGACAGTATTAATTTTCTAGACCGCTCTACACATAGGATTATTCATTCATTGTGCCCACTGTATATTTCCACTGCTTTTCATCTTTTGTATCTATTTTTTGTAAATTCCATCTTTAGTGCATCTATATATAAACGACTAGATGTTCATTCTGCGTGATGCAGTTTGACTGAAAGTAACATTCATACATTTAGTTGTAGTTCAATTTTAGATTCCATAAACAATTTCCATCATTAGTATTTTATAAACTAACTCTAAATTATTATATTTTAGAGAGAACGCTGAGTTATTAGAAAACAAAAGAGTTCATCAGTACAACCAGATTAATGTGGCGTCTAGCAGTTCTGCAAACAACTAGCGCCACGTGATCAGGCGGGACACAATTTATCAACGAATAGATTTCTTTCTTTCTCACATACTCTCCGAAAAGGTTCATTTTGAAAACTAATGTTTTTCTCAGGTGCTGTGTTGCCATCATTAAGGCCTAGCAATTTCAACTTTTTTTCTGTAGTTTAGCATAAATTACCGTGATTTCATGAAAATGACGCATGAATTCGAGACCACTAGATGGCTTGAGACAACCCTATTTCTGCGCCTATATTTAACATGAGGCTTTGCTGTCGCAGAAGCTATTATCCTTTGAAACTCTAAGTAAGGGACAAACAAACGAAGCATTTGAAATCTGGTGAGGCGCTAAAGTGGACATAATCAGCTCTTCATGTGATCCATATAAATTTTATAAACTTAGTGCATTAAAGTTTCAGCTTATTAAAAAAATTTACTGCTGTACAGTTCAAAAAGTGAAGAAGGTAGCACTTATTGAATACGTCATGACCTCTTAAATGACACTTGAAATATAATTTAAGTCTTATTCATTGCATGTCCTTCTCGATTCTTCTTTTAGATAATTTATTTAGAGTTATTTTTTTATTTAACTTTCTTCTATTATCCTTTGAGCAACGTCACGCCTTCACATGATGCTTTTTTCTACGCTTGTCTTATGAATGACGACCTACTTTGATTACCCATCTCTGCTCATGAAGTCTAGAAGTATTCCAGAAAAAACTTAATGTATGAATCACTGGCAATCACCTCATATAAATTAACTCAGTTATAGTATATATCATAGATTGGTCTATTCCATCCAAATGGAGAGCACTACCTTCATTTACTGGAATTTTAAAAATTCTGACTATTTATGCAATTAGAATACATATAGCACACCAATTTTTGTTCGATTTGTACATAAATATTCGTCAAATTTCAATAAGTAGCACTGATTTTCATTAAAACTTAATCGTTTAAAGAGGTCTTTATAGAGTACATTGGTTCATGATTGTTAATTGAAATTGTTAAATCAAAAGTACCATGCCAGGATTTTGATTGCAATTATAGTCTCTTTAATAATTAAAATTGCCATCTCGAAGCTTATAGTCCTTCCTATATGCTTTTATAGTTATCAATTAATTCATATAGCGAATTTTTTTGGGTATCTTGGGATAGGTGACATTCGGATATTGAGGGTGTAAAGCGGCTGGCAAATCCTCTCAACGTTCTATAATTTTCTTTAACTGGTGATAAGTTTGACCATGATGTGTAAGTAGATATTTTCCATTAAAGGTTAGTTTACAGTGTAATATTAATCATTTGTAATGCTTTTTAGAAATCTTCGTAGCTATGCACCTAAGCCTACCCCTTCTATTCTGGAATTATTAGATAGAATCTCTCTTAATAATGTTCAGTTTTGTCAACGATTGTGCTTATTTTAGAAATCTTTATCTCCGCAATTGATGTTTTGGTAACGTCACATGGCAAATCCTCCTCCACAATTTATCCAGCGGTTGTGCGTGTTTATCTATGTTCACTCTCGATACATGAAAAGCTGTTATTTAGTGTTCCATTTCACAAGGAACGATTCATTATTAACTCTTCTTCATCCAGTTAAAAGAAGATTAAGTGTCTTATTTAGCAGCCTTGTTATTAAAGACTAATTCTTTTGCGTACTCTTCTTTACAAGATTCTAACAATTTCAATAGAAGAATCCACTGAAAGTTATTCATCGTAGTAGTTTGCATGTTAAAAGCTATTCCAAAATATTTAGAAGTAACAGCCAAAATAGTTCTGGAAATTAACAACTTTTAACTACAGGCGAGCATAGAATACTAGTAACTTCTGTCCTAAGGTTTCATCATCTGGATATCTTGTATTCTGTTTAAAAAAAAGTTGCATAAATGATCGGTATATATAATGTTATAATCGAATTCAGTTGAATTAGCTTTCGACAACTACCCCTGATTGTGATATGTTATCTACTGAATCGCCACTGAGGTCATTCTAATGAAATATGTGTTATGCTTTTTCATTATTCTCAAGTACGATAGATGAAAAGAGTACAATGCGCACTAGCAATAAAATATGACGTTAAGTGTACTTGTGTGGAGATCATACGCTCATATGATCTATATCTCAACAAAACACAGGCCTGTTCACTTTTTCAAAAAGCTGAATCATTCAATCATTATCTCCTTGTCAAAAATGCAATAATAATTCTTAAGCATTAAAAGAAGATAACTGTTGTAGGTGTCAATGATTGATTGCAGCTACCTTTTCATCACTTCCTTTTGCCTATTATAAAGCACTTACAGATTGTTTTGCATAGCACTTACATTCTAAACAACATTAACAAGTTTTAAGCTATGAAATAGTTTTATTCTTGATTCTCTTTAATTAGAGTTGAAATCATTATATAACCAGAAAAGCTTATTATGGAGAAAATATTTATTAATGATACTGATAACTGATTTTAGGTTTTCTATGAATTCAAAGTGTTTTTTTTTTCAATTAGTAACAAATAGTTTTAATTATTTTCTCAAGCCGATTCTGTTTCATATTCTGATTTACAAAGGTAGGCATTTATTCTTCGATTTCTCGGAGACTTTATGCCTGAAAGGTTATACTATTTCCGTTTATTCAGTTCCAATTTTTTAATTAGAAGTTATTAAGTTAATCTTTTAGTAATTCTACTAATTAGTAGTCCAACACTTTTATTTCGAATTTCAAATTAATTAGAGAAAATTATCGTCGTCATTATAAAGATTTATTCAGTATTGTACAAAGAGTCTTTGGGCAGATAGTAAATGTGTTAATCTTGGATCAGTAGCCGCTATAAGTTAGCAAATAAAAAAGCGAGCATAATTGATAAGCCATGGGATAGTGAGCAGATAGCGAGGAAGTGTCTGCTTCTCGATACTCTTAATGATAGTATTCTTTAAGTATGTTCTACTAGCATGTATTAGGAGTAAGTCAGCATCACTCACTCTTATCGCCTTGTACGAGGGTAATGCTTTTAGTTACTTGTTGTGCATGATTCATAATATCATCTTCATACTGGGTACTGTCAAAGCTTCTTTTTTCAATCAAATTCATCTACTACACATCACATTACCTGGTAGTTACTTGTAAAACTTTGAATTTATTTTCTATACATTTTTGTCTGTTTTGCTTAGTTTATGAAATTAGAAATCATCTGGATACGTGAATAGACAACTCTCACTGAGGCAGATTATTGCGCAAGCACTTTCTCACGATCTGCTGTCTAGAGTTTTTTGACAAGCTAGGGAAAAATTAGAACTCCTGGTATACCTGCAAAATTTTTCAATGACATCATTTGAGTGAGATTATGCCAATTGCGGCACACTCAGAGCGAGTCAAATTGTTTGGATGGTAATCAATGCATGCGACTCAACTTCGCGATAGTAGCCTCAGATGCGTCTAAACTACAGTACCTTCCAACAATATGGTAAGTGAAAGTGGTAAATCATGCACACGAAAATCTTATGTCGCTATCTACTTCTATTTGATATACCATATATTTTATACATATTCCAGTTATGTCAAACTCGTGTATTACATTCTAATAACACTATAAATTTAGTATATATATTATTTTCAGACATGTCAGGTCCTCCAGATCTTTTAGATATACCTGGAAAACGATTGACATTCACTTCTGGCAGTGATGAAGAAATACGGCTGGGATCGAGAGTCACTTTTAATGACCAATCTGTCAATATTGAAGGATGTGAATATCAGGTTTGGATATAACTATACTTGTCTAATATAAACTCATACTCTTTACATGTGGAAAGACCGCAATAATAAATAATATTTATCAGGTTAAATAAGTTCTAAAGCAAGATCGCGTGAAAAGTGTCATATCAATTTATCTGTTAAAATGCAGCGAATCTATAGTTTATTATTTGCACTAGTCTGCCCACGTCAAAGCCAAGCATTTTTAGGCCAAGTGCAAACTTTGGTGAGTAAGATGAGGGCTCATCTCGTTAGAGAGGCACGTGGTCGCACAAAAAGCATATGCTGCTTGGAAACCTAATACGCAATGCGTAGAGGTTAGAAGTAGATAATCAGAATGGTTATCAACGTTTAGCCGGGCTTCTTAGTTGTCTCTTAAAATTGCTTGCCTTTCCATGATTTTGTCACAGAATAATCGTCGTAATCAAATGTACTAGTGTTCCACTTTAAACATACTTTTGAACAAATAGTAATCTAAGTAGAAACTTCTTATCAGCGCTAGTCTCTCGTCTATATTAAAATAATAGGAAGAAACTGATAAAGTAGTATCGAAAAATGACCGGAAGCAATGTTCATTTAAAGCAAAAAGTGAGTTTTTTCGCAATTAGGCTCAGACTTATTATTGTCCTAAGTGCTCTACTATTATTTTTGTACTATTAGATGTCAATGAAGTGGTTCAAATTTCAGGGTGAAAGTCATGCAATCACTTTCCATGAGGACGAACATTCTCAGAACAGGGAACAATGGGATAATAAAGTATATTAGTTTTAATAATATGCATATAAAAACACAAGTCCAATTAATCCGTTTTATGAATATCGAACACATCCTTCGGATGAAAATGACTAAGATAGTCGTTTGATTTCTCAGAAAACATTAGCTTATTAAATAATATTTTAGTTCTTATGCTTTATTACAGACACAATTCTACATGGGTGTTGTAAGTTACGCTGTTGGCTTGGGTAATGTATGGCGTTTCCCTTATTTATGCCAGAAGAATGGAGGAGGTATAGATTTTATAGTGATAAATTAATATGACATAAATAAGTAGATAATTCTTGTTTTAGGGGCCTTCCTTATCCCATATGTGATCATGATGGTTTTATTAGGCTTACCGTTATTTCTTATTGAACTTGGAATCGGCCAGCGATTACGAACGGGTCCCATGGGTGTTTGGAACGCAATTCATCCTTATCTTGGAGGTGAACACAAGCGAAATATCTTTCCTTGTTTTATCGTTTTAAAATGTATGTTAAATAAACCTTACAATTATACATAATTAATTTTAGAAATAGTATATTGCTCTTATCATTTCTAAATGAACTGAAGCTAGGTATTCATGACGTGCAATAGACTAGATTTCTTATCAAAAGCAATCATTCTAGTGGACAATTTTCACGTTTATATTATATAATCTAATATATTGGAAAATTCCGAAAAAAAATTCGGTAAAGACCTATAAGAAATTTATTTCACTTCTAACATTTAATCCATTAAAGAGCACTACTCCAGTTTATTTTCTACTTCTCTTTAGTTTACGTAGTTTCCACTCAAATGTTTCTTTAATAAAGAAGATCAGAATTAACGGGGGAAAAATAAGACGTAAATAATGAATAACAGAAAGAGATAGGCAATCACGTGTAAAATATGAAGTGTTATATTTTTAAAGTGTTTAGGACTCGGTGTCTCTGCCGCAGTGGTCTCATATCTAGTGGCACTTTATTACAACGTCATAATTACGTGGTGTTTGTACTACCTTAAACAATCCTTCCAGCTGGAACTTCCTTGGGGTGTAAGTGGTAGTAATTGTAAAAATTGAGAGAAAAATACAAAGTTATATTGATTTAATTGGCCATTATTTCTTGAAAATAATATTATATAATTTGTAAATCTTAAATTCATTTATTAAAACGAAAAAGATTTTTCTTTATAGTGATGAGTACTGTGATCTTTATACAAATAGGTGCTTACATGTTAACAGCGCCATATGTTCTTAGTTTACTGTCTTCATTGTTAGTAAATTACAGGTGCAACTAACAATTCCTATATACAAGTGTTTTTTTTCCATTGTAAGTAATGAAATTGTTAGTGCTTAGGACTAGAAATAGGTTTGTTTTGGTAGTAACAAAAGAGCGTTTCCTGTCAGTTGGGGTGCATTCACATGTGATGGAGTTAGCAAAACAATAGGACATATTGGGGAATAGAATTTAACGTTAGAAAATCGCTTACTGCTGCATTAGTATTGGGAGGGGGGGGGGATAAAATTAAATCAAACGTGAGTGGTAGAGTTTAATTCAGTAATTTTATTGCAGAGTTGCCCAGTAAACAATAATGGGACGTTAGATAAAGAATGTGAGATGTCCTCTTCTACTACTATGTATTTTTGGAATAGAAAAGCTCTCGACACCACTGGGTTAGTTAATGATTTTTTTTTCATTCACTGGATCAATTAATTCATCTATATTTCATGTATTTATGATGCATAAGCCTAATAAATCTTCTAGATATATTGGCGACTTGGGCGGATTTAATCCACATATCACTATTTCCCTTATTATTGCCTGGTTCCTGATATATCTCTGTGTAATGAGAGGGATCAAGAGCAGTGGAAAGGTTTGTATCTATTACATGTTGTGACAAAATAAAGCAAAATGAAAAATAACATTATGGTGGAACTGAATATTTTATTTAAGGTAATGTATGCAACAGCGACTTTCCCATATATTGTCACTACTATCTTCTTTGTTCGTTCACTTACTCTTGATGGAGCAATGGAAGGACTCTGGCACATGATCAACCCTGATGTGAGAATAATTTTAAAATTTCACTGGTACTTTTTGTTTATTAAATCCAATTCTTTTTATCAATCACTCTCAACCTACAGTTCTACAAATATAGCAGTAATAAATTATTCAAAAGTGCTTAAACTCTCAATCATTAACACCAAGTCACTGCACATTTGTCAATTTCACTAATTTTTGGAAATCTTTAAAGTTCTAATTAAACTGGTCAAAATTAAGTATACTAGAAAAACACAAAAGTCAGTGACAGTAGTAAAATCAATAAAAGTACACCACAGAAGTACAGAACACTGAGCAAAGTATTAAAATTTTACTTTGGTATTTTATAACGATCTAACTGTAATCACAAAATAGTGATCGCAATAATACAGACTTGATAAGAAGCACATGAAGATCAAATATTAGCTGTAGAGTGGCGTCACACAACATGCTATAAACTCAAATAAATTACAGGAAAATGAAGATTTGCCAAAATACTTAGTTCATTGCATCTTATATACTTTTAGCTGCACAAACTCTACAGCCCAACAGTATGGCTTGAAGCCGCAACACAGATCTTCTATAGTATGGGATTGGGATTTGGAGGTTTGCATTGTTATAAAATATCTCATACTGAAGTGTGATAAAAACGAAAGTTTTTATAATTAAGGCTTGATCGCTTTTGGATCGTATAACCCCATTAAAAATGATTGCAAGAAAGACGCCAAGTGGTTAGCGTTGTGTAACGTCCTCACCTCACTTTACACAGCTGTCGTAGTTTTCTGTGTACTTGGCTATATGGGCTACAACACGATGAACACATGCATACAGAAGTGAGCACTAGAGTACAATATTGTTAGACCTATTATTTACTAGTATTATCATTATTACTGCTACATATTAGATTCCATACCTTTCAAAGTTATCCTAGTGGACTATAGTCTTACAAACTCATTATCATCGCATTACAGAGACATGGAAATTATGGTACAGATGTTCCCTGAGACGTTTTCATCAATAGATGACGTAAGGAAGATGTTTACACAAGAAGAGTACATTAAGGTATATGGAAATAACTACTTCTTACGTGTACTTTTCTTGTATAGTCTGAATAGTTACGAATTGGAATTTTAAATAGAATAATTCTGAAATGACAGATCAAACTGAAGTTTTCGTGTTTAGAAATAAACATGTTATCAGTAAATTATTAGTCGTAAATGTATTTTTAGCTAATAAACAGCAAGTTTACTGGAAAATTTACTCAAATGGTCGCTCATTCACAAATGTGCAACTACGCCACCATCATCTCAGAGGTTAGAAAAATTTGAAGTTAGATTTTCATATAAAAATGAGACTGAATAATATAAATTATATATGGGTCGTGTTTTAGGCGGCTGAGGGAACTGGTCTGGCATTTGTCGTTTTCACTGAGGCTATTCTTAAATTTCCCTTTCCACCAATCTGGTCGATTTTATTTTTTCTAATGCTTCTTTCTCTTGGCCTTGGTAGTATGTTTGGTATGTGCATTATATTTATACTATTATATATGCTCGTTTAATATTCCTGTTTAGGAACCCTTGAGGGTGTAATCACTTCACTTAACGATTCTCACCTAATCACTGTCACGAAGCCTGTACTCACTGCTATTTTGTGTGCCTCTGCTTGCCTCATTGGGCTACTTTTCTCAACAAGAGCTGGACAAGTTAATATTAATTCATACAAAAACGTAAAATTTTACTGTATTAAGGCACTTTTGTTCTTTAGATATAGGATTTTAGTACTGGGTGGCTTTATTCGATTCATTTGCTGGATCTTATGCTTTGATGTGCGTTGCATTCTTCGAAGTGGTGGCTGTTGTCTATGTCTATGGATACAGGCGGTTTGTTATTTCATAAGTATTTAAATAAATAGTAATTAGGTAAATAGTAACTCCATATATTTTTTACTTTACAGTACTAAAATGTAATTTTACTTGTTGCAGTTTTTCTCGTGACATGGAATATATGACTGGTTCGACTCCTAGTCAGTATTGGCTTATTACTTGGCGGTTCATAGCCCCAATCATTATGGCTGTACTATTCACTTGCAGCGTAATTCAGTGTTTCTCCAAAGCTACGACCTATTATGCATATAATTCTGATACTGTAAGTATCTTAAACAACCTAATGCTGGCTATAATTCCTATTTTACGATATTTCACAAATAATTATGAAAAGTTGTTTAGACGAAACAAGTTGAGACAGAATATCCTATTTGGGCCATGTTCATAGCTTTGGCTATGGTGCTCCTTGCCATCATGCCCACCTTCAGTGTCTGGTTTCTAAGATATTTCAAGATTTGGAAGTTAGAAGCCGACATTCCAGCGGTTTGTTTAAATCATGTTGAAATTATAGAAAAGTAGGGTATATCCTATACCATAATATTTAATTATTTAGGCTTCAAAATGTCTTGGAACCACTCAGAGCACGACATACATGCTTAAAAGTGAACAAAGTTTCAATCGGATGACTGAGTCATCTGTTTCTGTGGCAGAAATGGAGCCTGTAGGCTCGCATAATTAGGTTGGCCTATTGCTATTGCTTCTCTGCAGGCCGGTTGTTTAAACCTTGGGTTTTTTTAAATCCGACCCCATGTATATAACATTGTTTTACGGTTGTTCGTGGAATGATGCAAGAACACGATGCCATTTTTGGCAGTAGCTTTACGTGTTATTGCTCTTCCTAGTAATTTTAAATTTTTATAAAGTCGTGTACCGTTCCGTTCCAGTTGGGAAGACGTTTTTTATACAAGTAAGAATAGGTTACCCAAAAACAACTTCCCAACGGAAATTATAAAATTGAACTAACGATTCTACAAAATACTCGATTAATTTTGAGAAATCATAGAACGCCGAGCAATCAATCCATCGAAAATCAACTTTACGGATAGGTACACTTCTACATGTGTTGGGTAGCCGAGTCTTTGTCAGTTGGAGCACAACTCCTTCTGAGCAATATTCTGCACAGGTTTTTATCAGCGTGATTTTCCCTGAAACTGTGGTCTATTAATACCACTAAAAGTTAACTATGAATGACCTGTTTCAAGAAGAGATCATTTTATTAAAATTCCATAATAAATTAAGATTTATAGAGATAGAGAGAATAATTTAAGAAGTAAATACAAATCTTGATAATAGCACTTCGGAAACGGAGTTGTGGTAGCTCAGTTGTATAACTCGCTTATAACTTGGGCAAACTGCCCATTTCTTCCTCAACACGTTATCCCGGTTTTTGTCTTGTTTTGCTCACCGAACTAGAGTGTCATACGAGACATTATGATCATTCCCACGCTTTGTTTTCTTTTTCTCTGAGTACCATGCTCGAAGCGTGTTGATCTATGGTAGAATTTACTGTATCTATAAAATCTTTATTTGGGCTCAATACTCCTACAATCTTACATTCCCTAACAACTTACTCTGTTTACAAAACTCGGTAGTATTCTGCCCATTTTAATAAAGAATTACCGTACAAGCTTATTTGTAGTATCACAACCTTGAGAAAAGAGTTATTGTTTCCATATCTGCTCCTTGTTCCGGTTAACTCAACAAAACCAGTTAAATTTTATGCTCAATGAAACTAAATGATTTCTATGCAAGAGATACTATATAGTTGAAACAACTTTAATAACTTTTAAATAAATATATTTGATATTACTTGGTAGAGTTATTTTGTATTACATGCATAATTACTGAAGATATATACTACAGTTTACAATATTAAATGATTTAGTTACATTCAAAAATAGGTTGAAATTAAACACATTAAGGCCACGATTTCATGCATTGAATTTTTGACATGTGATATTTTAGTTTTATATATGAAAATAAAATATAAATTTTTCTTTTCAGTTATTCAATAAAATTAATGTATGTGTTCAATGCATAAATATCACAAATAAATAAAGTGACTTAATTACCTTAGATTTAGTAAGTATAATATATAGTAAAGGATTCAACTATAACGCGTCTAAAATAACCTTGGGT
Organism: Heterorhabditis indica; assembly: GCA_020740425.3. Classification (NCBI taxonomy): domain Eukaryota; kingdom Metazoa; phylum Nematoda; class Chromadorea; order Rhabditida; family Heterorhabditidae; genus Heterorhabditis; species Heterorhabditis indica. The sequence goes on from JAJAVP010000198.1 coordinate 159,855, forward strand.
AAACAGTATTATACAAATAACTATTACTAAAATAGTATAAATACTATTTTCTCGATGATATATTTACCTTTATTACGAGGGCTTACTGAAGAATATTATAAAAGACAGTATTTAAAATAATTTTAAGTAGTAATTTTTTAATTACTCCCAAAAAAATAATTTGTTTCTTTAAACTTATATTAGATATGGATCGAATCATTTATCCAAAATGAAAATATCATTAAATACGAACTTGTGGCATATGAGCAATCTTAATATCAATACTCTTATTTCCTGTTCTTGCTTCACATTGGAGTTCATCAGCGTTTCGTAATTTTACAAAAGCTTTAAATACTGGTGTCCAAGCATGAATTGCCGGAATAAGGGAAGCCCACTCACTGGGCTCAAAACCTATGAGAACAGCAGATATCCAACCCAGACTAGGAATGAAAGCAGATCCACAAAGAACGGCAACCTACAATTGAATTCTACACATGAAACATTGCGAATTTAAGGGAACATTTATGATTAATATTAAATTAACTATATACTTCTATTGACATTATGATAATTTCGTAATTTTCCTGTCACGTGGTTTTTTATCAATCAGGATTTAGTCATATTTCTCATGTATTTGTAGGCAATTTGATGCACTGTTAGTATTTTGTTGAAATTATTTGATATATTTAGAATTTCCCGATGAATGCAGCGGTACGTAATTGGTGTTTCATATAGATACCTTCACCCAAATATAAAGAGTTTTAAAACAAAAAGGATATCCTTATAAAAACATATTTACGTCTATTGCTCTAAGTTTAGTACATTATTTATTATAGTTAATCAATGAAAACCCACTTCTAGTAGCATAATTGTCGCTAGCGTTTTTTGCACAAGATCACGCTTTGTTGGGAGAGCTCTGAGTATCTTCATAGCTTTCCGGCGAGAGGTAAATGCGAAGTAAATCATTAGTAAATAAATAGCCATGCTATATGAAGTGAAAATCCATGTAAATACTACAAGAAATGAGTCAGGCCTCTGAATAATTAATCTTTTATAAGTACAAATTATTTCTAATAGTATTGCTATGATAGAATGTTTTAGCACTAACTTTAATTTTACACATTTAATAGTTTTAAATAAATATTTTTCAACACGAACTAATCTGAAAGCATTATAAGGAGCGTGTGTTAGCCCATGAACAAGATAGGCAAGGCTTTCATCGTGTGATTGGAACCGAATTGACCGAGCGATGGAGAGAGAAATAGTAACTCCAGGTGGACAGAGTATAACTATGACTACCATTAGCATAAACAGGAGTCCACGCTTGGTGAATTTAATTTCTCTGAATAGAAATATGTCTCATTGATAAACTAATAAAAATGACTAATTAATAAGTAACAATGAGTAAAATTCTCACTTAAGAATCTAATTAGTTTTAAAATTAATTCATTGGTAACATATTGTTTTATACGATATTAAAATAACACTTCTCCTCACCTAACATAATTTAGATGTTGGTAAACAGTTATAGTAAAAGGAAAATACCAGACCCATATACATCCAACAAAATAGAGAGCAACAGAAACGCTCTGAACTACATTTGGAAAACAGTTGAGAGTAATGAAACCAGTAGCCACCGCTATTAGATGGGTGCTACCATGAATGATGTAACCCTTAACGTAGAAGCTAATACTTTTCTATAGTTGAATATTCATTCAGCTCAGAAATTCGAAATATAGCATAACATACCACATGAGTAACCAGATTTAAGAGCATCCAAACAGCGTCAACGTAACAATCAAAAAGCATCACTCTTCTTAACATTTGCCATTGCAAACAGTTCTGTTCCCAAAGCCTATTTATCATGAAGAAATTAAGTACTTCTCCAAATCCAAAACTAATAACATTGTTAACTCCAAGATAGAAGCTAGGCTTTAAGTTTCCAATAGTGGAGAAAATATCCATTATATTAAGCGTCTAGAAAGATCAGAAAATATGGTAGCTAAATGGTTTTTACAAGACGGAGAATTATTTCCCATGGGGAAGTAAATTTATATAAACGCCTCATTATAGTGACAGATGTAAAATCATTTGAAAGTGTATATTAACATACACATTACTGATAGAAACGTTGTAAATATTTCTGTAGACATTTATATGCTAACCATTCAGAATATTTTTGAACCATGTTAATGAACGTCAATGTAGAAGTACAAATATATCATTAATAAGCCAAATCTTCAATGGTATTTTTTTCCTAATTTTAGGTTTTTCCTGGTTTTAGCTTCTTTTTCTTTATCGATGTTTTCAACGAAAACAATGATATTCCCAAAACTATTTCTACAACTTCAAGCAAAAAAGGTGAACGTGCATAGTGCCAGTTCTTTATTCTCAGGCTCCCATAAATGGATATTCGACAACTGTATTCCCTCAAAAGCATAGGATAGTTTAATGAGTAAGTCTAAATGTGTTTCCTCTAAACAGAATAAGGCTTGTAGCCAAAAATCCATGGGTAGAATATCACAAGAAAATCTAGATTGTTAAATATAGAGTTTCACAAAACGCGATAGTGATGTGGCCCGAATTAATTTACTTCACGNCGACATCGAATTTCTTAAACCCATCTGTGACTGGCTTTTGCTAGAATAGACGAGGAATCAATCGAGGTCTTACTAAAAGCAGCGGTGCGACTACCGCCTCGGACATACGAACACTCGGTGACTCGTCTTTTGGGGCTTATAGATCTTTTGCAGTTTGTGTTTATGGGTTTCTATAGCCCATCTTCCAAACTGACTATTTCTTATCATACAGAATCCAGTACCTCATAGTGATTAGCCAGATTATCTAGGTGGACTTTAAAAATCTTATCTTCACTCTTCTACAAACATCACACAAATTAATGTAAGAATGTCTCCCCTTTCTGTCAAAAGTATTTTAATTTTAGTTATGAGGCGTGGACATCATAGCCCTGCAAGGTTGTTCAGACTGAAATTTCCAGATCAGCATAAAATTTAGAAAAAAAAGAGTTTTATTTACTCACCCTATAATCAAATTAAGGGATAAAATATTTTTTTGCATAGTCATGTATCCAACTAAATCTGTGATTCTTGGTTTATCAAATGTACGGAAATAACCAGAAATTTAAAATACTATAAGCCTATTCAAGATCTTAACAACTTTTGGATTTATCGAATCGAGAATGGTCCCGAAATTTTTCAGTAGTTAATAAGTAACTTTTATACAAGTAATAAAAAGTAACTTAGGAATTACGACAATGGAAATCATATTATCTCCGTGAAGAGTCATAAAATGCATATTTATGCCATCCAACCAGTCAAAGGCTGATTGAGGTTAAGTTTCAAATCCTTTGAACAGTATTTCCTTAAATCTTCGAAAAAAGTGGTAATTGCCTAAAATAGTCTCTTATTTCTAAATTATTAATGCACTTTAATAATAATAACAATAATAATAACACTAAATTCTATCCCCCACTTTTGGCATCATTGAATCTCTAATTATAGCTGGAAATCCCATAAGATGCATTTCAGCTTGAATTATTGAAATCACTTTCGTATCAGATTCACTGAAATTTTATTGAATCATTAAACATAAAAGGATCAGGGCGATAAATGAATAACATAAAAGTAACCTTGGTGATAATATAAGTAAAGAGGGATGGGTATGAGCTCTCACTATCCCTTCTCTTAAAGGAGCTGACGGATGGTTGACACTCACCATTACCACTGATCGTGTTCCTAACATTTAATAAAATTTTAAGGAATTATTTTTTCCTAATTAGATCCTTACAAATTTCAGCAGTTTAAACTAGAATTTATAATATAATTTGTATATGACATATTATAAACATGACTTTACAAACCATCATTAATATTAGTGCTGAATCTGCAGAGGTCAATAGTGTCTCTTCCAGCTATCAGCCCCATCATGCGTGGTTTTGTATCGTGACGAATGATCACAGTATCCTTAAGTATGATTTTTGCGGAAACAGTGAAAATGCTAAGAATAGTAAAATATTAATTAAAATGATACCTCTCTAATTCTGGTAAGCAAACTAGTACCGGCAGATTGACTATCCCAATTAGCACGATGACTGCCTTCGGGATGAATAATAATAGCTACCTTAAATATTTAACTTGGTCAAGGTAAAATTTTCTGCTAATTAAATAAGTGCCAGAATACAAAGGTTTTTACTTCTGTAGGTGTTCTGTTTCTGATGATCCCTTCATAGCGGTACATGTTATTTTCAGTTATATTGCAGCGCATTATCCAAGCACTGTCGTAATTCTAAAAATCATAAATTGTGACAGTCAATCTTACATATTTTTAATTTTAATTTAGCTCTCACCTTTTCCCATAGAAGTTGCCATTCTATAGAATGTAACAAATGAAATACTCTTCTTTCCGCACTTTGCATGCTAATTTCATATTCTGTCATTGCGTAAGGGGACATCATTCTAAAAAATAAAATGATCTGAAAAATGCTTGAAATAAATAGTTGTTAATCTAAGGTTAAATAAAACCATAACACGAAATTAACATTAAGTTATCATATCCATGTAGCACATGTTATCTTCGACTAAAACTTTGATTGTTAAGTGGCTTAAAACCTAATTAGCGTTACAATGAACTACACACAAAGAGTGGTCAAACGTCTCCGGTTAAACGAGAACCTAAATGCTCGCACGCTAGATAATATCGCTTTTTGTTCTAGATTCGAACTAAAGCCGGACTATTAGATCTCAAGATAATAAAACCGATGTGTTAGCTCGAGCATTTTTTCTCCTAGAAATTTTTGTTAGTTCCTGATATACCAGTCCTTACTGGACCTCCAATTTTCTTTGGACTAACTTTGCAATCTACTTCGAGCTACCGCAGCATCTCTAGGTTTCTTTTCCACGAATTTGCCTATTCGTATTAACTATATACATAACACTCAAGATCCCTCAATTACTAAAGCCTTTTATATGATAAACAAACAACATAATTTACCCTATAAAACTACATGCTTACAGTATCAATATTTATTTATTGATAATTGAAGCCTAGATAAAGCTCTAGTAGGAACATAATTTTTTACAAACAACATGGAGAAATAATTGGAAAATTATTTTACTAGAAGAAACATATATCTACAATAACACTTGTGGGTCATATAAAATCTATAACCATACTTTATAATCCAAATACCTTCCCTAATAGAATGCATTATGAGCCAAGACTAAGTCAAGATCATTGTACGTGTACACCATTGTAAATGAGAAATTCCATAAATCAATATTTCTTCTCTCCAACTTTTTTTATTTTATTAAGTAGAGCTCTCCGGTGTTTCAATCTATTCTTCCCTTTCTCTTGCTTCATTTCTGAATATTCTAGGAGTAAATTAATACAAGGCAACAGAAAACAAGCAGAAATGCAATGGATAAGCAGAATAATTAAACCTTTACTTATATTTAAATCCATATCAGATAACGTTAATTTTGCCTTCCCATTAATAGTTAAAATTAATAACTTTGCAAGTTGCTTTTCACGTTCGACTGAATATTCTGCAACGTCCAAAAATGCATTTATCATCAGAAAATGTATATCCTGTTAATTATACCGTCTTGAGCATCCTTCTCGACTATGCATCTTAACAAATATTCAGTTTCAGAGTAGATCTCATTCAGAAATTATTCCCGCCTCCCTGAAAAAATAACCGAATAAAAAATTGATGACAACTCGCAAATCGAATATTAATCTATAAACCTACAAAAACTGTACCACCGTTTGCTCCTTTATTACATCAAGAAATTGATTTACGTGTTAAATAAATCTTTGGTTCGCGGTAGTTTCAGACAACCACTTGGATCTACAGTTATTAAAGATAAAGCGTAACGATTAATTCATATGTATTGAAAAGATTAAGTAGATGTTGTTTATAAATTTATGTCTAGTAACTGCAGGTATAACTAACTCTGAGATACCAAGAATAGCAGCTTCACCTCTATTTTCCTTCCCTCCCTCTCAATTTTGAGCAATTCATCGTCCAGTCGAATAATTCTTGTAGCAATATCATTTATTTGCTCAAGTGACGAGTTTTCAATTAATACAATCTGAATTAGCAAAATACACTAAATTATAATAAAATAAAACGAAATGACAAAGTAGATTTAAAATGAAAGAAGGCTTAGAAGGATACCTTTCTTTTTTGAAATATATTAGGTGGAAGGGGCGCACTAATAGTTTTCTTTGAAAGTTTCAACATACAAAACTTTTCTGAGTCATTTGATATTATTCCCTTAAATTCATAATAGAAAACATAATATTCTCAGCTAATCTAGCAAATTAAATACTATTACTTCTTTACTTACTTCAACTTTTATTGATGATGGATAACACTTAGGTCGATCTGATTCACCCGGGAGTAACGAACCGAGAAATACTAAAAATTCTCGACTTTAACATACTCGCATATAAAATGAAATAATTAAAATAAAGTATTGTTTAGGGTCTGCAATAGTAATACACGCATTTTCCTCAGTATCACTGTCGGCGAATGGATTTTTCGAATCATCATACCAGAAATCATTCTGAATTAAGTGGCCGTTAAGGTTCAGATTTAAAGACCATTTATTGCAAGAAAGCTAATAAACACTATAATTTTTATGATCTGACATTTAAACATTTCCTTAAAAAAAGAAATATTTTTATTTCATCTTGATAGAAGGAGCACATTCCCTCGGGATATTCACCAATAGTAAACTGGTCGGAACTACAGTTAATCTAAGAAACTTCAAGAATGAAAATTTGTTAGTGCAGTAAAACTTTACAAAACTCTATAGGTGCCTTTGAAACCTCAACAAACTGACGAGATCGAGAAACAGAACACGCTTCGTCACTGAATAATGATGAACGTCTATACGGAGTATGCATGATAAAAAGTTCAAGAAAGTGGCTAAAATACTACAAAAATACCTTTATATTAATGAGAAATGTACTAGATATGGCTGGAAAAAAAAACAAGAGCTAAGCAACAATATACGTTTTGGACGTGGAGGCGCAATTGGTGGTGGTCCAATCCCTGTGATTATTTTTCATATGTAAATTTTTTTTCATATTAATTGTAGCTCTACTTACCTGTAACGTCATTCATTTCTTTGATTGATGTGCTTGGACCACTGGATTTCTTGAAAGACAACCCGTGTCAATAAAATCCAGAACTTTTAGAAAATTTAGACCTCAAATATTATTTCCATTCAAAATATTGGCTTAAAAGCACTTTAATTCAATATTTTAATAAGTTATAGTTGATTCTATTAATCTTTACATTTTTGTCAGTAATAACAGTTTTCCAATTTTTGTCAACAGTGAGTTCTTTTGGTTTAGGAGGATGAAATGACTTGTTTTACATCAGAAGTGACTGTACTAGGTTTGACGAAACTGGATGACTTCTCATTTAAAAAAATGTCATTTGATGGCAATCTTCCTTATCCAATGGAGCTGGAGGAAGAGCCACCGTCGATCGAATTAATTTTGATGATCTAAAAGCACTAATGGTTACATTCCGTATGAATATATAAGTAGACATAATTAAAAATATAATAAAACATACTTTATTATACATACTCTTTTCCATTAAGAATTCTTTTTATCGCGTGTTGAATACATTCATAGCCTAGTCTACCTCTTATAGCTCCCCGTCCTTAGTTGTTGAAAACAATGAACACATTTAAAACACTGATGATGCCATACAGAGGATTCAATAATTATCTAAAATATGTTGATAGTACACTCATAATAAACAAACCAGTACGTAAAGATATGCTAAGCTGTTCAAAAAAGAATACATGCTCGTGGCATGAAAAACACCGCAGAAATTGCGCATCTATTCCATTTTTCGTCTCAAAAACGAGTATAAGTACCACGATACTACGAATCAATTCTAGTAAATTAGATATTTCAGAAATAATTACAGTAAATAATAGCTAATATTAAGGGCATGTAACTTACGTGGATCAATGAAGCCTAGTGAATGCTTGAAACAAATTAAATAGAGAAGAAGAGCAAGATAAATATCTGTATAACATACATATTATATGTAGCATGTCATAATATCAAAAATTAGAATCATAATACAAAAAAAAACTAATTATAACCTCTCGCAAAGACCTTTTGCAAGAAGTTTTGAGAGAAGATGTAGTGCTTGATGCCAGTCACCACTAAGCCAAGTATGAGATCAGTAACCCAGTGAATCCAACCATTCCGTCAAGGTTCTGAGTGACTTAGTCATATTAGTAACATTGCTCGTTCCAAAACTGAAAATTAGATCTTTCACACTTTTAGGTTGAAGAAGAGCAATTAGATAAATAACTATTTAACACTAACGTGTATTTGAAATTATTTACAGTAACAATTAAGAAGGAAATTGGAAAGATATAGCAACTTTTCTTACTATTATATCTAACCTAGTGTTCCGAATAAACAAAATCAGTTTTATGTTAACATGAAAGCTATTATCCTTAGAAGTAATCTTTAAAAAAACTCTTTATAAAAACTATGAAACAACTAAAAATATCGAATTTAAAAAAGATGAATTTTTCTTGGAAACAGCTAGTTGTTACGGACCCCTCCGAAATAATAGGCTACTTATTTATTATTTCTGTTCTCGCTCGTCAGACTAATCTAATTTTTCTGAGGTTAGGCATATTAGACTTAGAAATCTCCAGTTTTAATTTCACCCTTTCAAATGACTTTTTGTTTTATTTCAAAACCATTAACTTCTCATGTTCGGAAATCATAGCCCACTTAATATTTTTAGAAACTCTGATACTGATTCAAAATTTCGCTGGAGGAAGTGCTATGGTTTGGAGCTGTTTGACTTGGTGTTTGTATCAACAAAGATGAACGACGTATTTCCAACGTTTTCCAAGAGCTAGTTCCACTTTTCAACAAGATAATGTTACCACCCAGCCATCCGAAGTACTAAGACTTTATTGAATAACAAAAACGGGCACTATGGACTGGCCACCGTGCTCTCTGAGCTTAAATCCGGTGGAGAATCTCTTGGCAATTCTCTTATGTCGAATTTATGCCAACAACAGTCAGTTTGTGATTATCAAGAATCGTAAGTTTGTCATTAACAAAGTGTGGAGCTAAGTAGAAGATAGTGTCATCAAAAATTTGATTAAAGGTATGCTTGAGAACATTTGTCAGGTTATTAACGGAAGTGATAGTTGTACTGAATATTAATTGTTTGGTACATTGATTGTTATTACTTTTGTCGCTGACATATTTTAATAAAGTGGGCTAGCATTTCCAAGCAGTGAAACGTTAGTAATTTTGAAAATAAAGAAGACAAAAAGCGTCATTTCTTTTTTTTTAAGAAATTGGATTAAAACTGGAGATTTCCAAAGCTATTATACCTTACGTCAGAAAAAAATCAGATCAATTTGATGATTGAGAACAGAAAAAATAAAAAACGGGCTTTTTTCCGAACGCATTTCATATCAATCGCTAAAACCAGTGTAGATCAGTTACAAACTAGCATATATAGCAAGTTGTTTCTATATCAATAAAAAATCAGATTCTTGCTTTTCAATGTTTTTCAAGTCAATAATCTCGACTTTTCTGTTTCCTGATAATAAAAATCGTAGGAAAGAAGGATTTCCGTATATTTATTTAATTTAAAATGTCATACTGTAATAAATATATCAACTTTGGTAATTTTATGCGAATTTTCATGGTATTATTTACGATCAAGTGGACACGAGTTAAATGTCCCACTTTGTTGTTGGTAGATATTTGTGTCAAATAAAGGAAATATTTGATTTAGGTAGCCCGTTGATAGGTGAAAGTACCTTGCTGTGGATTTTGAATCAAAATATCGCCCATTTTAGCACTACATTTTTAGCCTGCGAATAATATTATACTGTTTCATTTCATTTTTTTAAAAGTGTTTTCTTCATATTTTTAATATCATGGAGTCTGTTGACTATTCAAAATTGGATAGTTGTTCGCCTGATGTATCATCGGTGAGTTCCCTTTAGACATTTGTGACAACTATGAAGTGAATGAATACATTTTGGTATAACTTCTAGTATAACATGTAGGCTACATAATTCAGGATAATAGCTATGCATTGTCTTTTATAAATAGACGATTTGATGATGTGGCCGTTGCCAGAATGGCTCCTTTAAATACAAATATTAATCTTCCACCGCTACAGGTCAGCCTTTAATTTTTCATGTCTTTTTTTATACATTCTATTGGTTTATTCAAAACATTTAAGGTGAATTAGTGCAGTTAGATTCGTCAGATCACCATATATATATATATTTGGACATTAAAATTTTGAAATATAGCTGCTTAAGCCTCTGGTCATTACAGCAGGTTTTTAGGCATGGACATATCCGAACAGTTATGAAGAATTTTTTAAAATGGGTGCAGGGAAATTATATAATACTAGGTATCGTTTCCTTCTAAAAGTCTTAACTGTTTATCATTGATAACAATTTTATCCTATGCTATTAACTCTTTATTAGTATATAATTTTGGGTCTTTGAGATACTGGATTTTCTAATTATAATTGAGTTTAAATAGAACATTTTAGATGTTATTAGAGATAAATAGTACACAAAAAGATTTGAGACGAATTGATTAACGGAACAGCTGTAGTAGATTTAAAATTTCAGCTTGGATGTTGGCCGCTCTTTCATGCGTGAGGCGTCTTCAGTGGACTTTGTTGGTAGTGGGCCCACGATTAAACGGCTTTTAATGGAACCATATGCTGCAGGACCAATGAGTATGATTTGTCACAGGATAGGGAAGACTATCTATCTAGACCATTATAGCTTCTCTAAAAATGTTAGTAGTATATACATTTATTTCTATTCTTTTTATTACTTTTATAACACTTCATTTAGGATCTTCGTAGTTTGGAATCAGTGCATAATTCATATTGTACCAATGAAGACCAAGTACCCAGTTCCCATTTTCACACTATTCCACAACTTTCACTTTACGAAAATCTTATCTGGCATAAGTATGTTATTTCGTTTAAAATAGAAAATCTAAGTATATTTGTGGTACTTAAGCAAAGAAATTTCGGACTGTGCTGCCGGGGATGAATTATCTGGATTGGAATTACAACTGAAGGAGTTTGGTGAGACTTACAAGTTAGTTTCATACTCATGTAATGATTAAATCCCAGGTTCATTTTCTCGAAACCGTGATTTGGAGTTCCCGCGTATGTTTCAGTCATATTCTTATAAGATAAAACCACAGGTAATCATTTAGTTATAATTTTTTATTATAGGAGCTATTTTTAAAATAATCTTCAAGCAAGTTTTTTTCTTAGGATCCCTTAGATGGTGAGGCATATTTATGGGAGTTCCATGATATGCGAATGTTGGTAGATGTGGATCTGCCAATTTTTGGTGGAGGGCAATTTCCAAGCGTATCAATACGGCTTAGGTTAGCATTTTTTGTTGTGGCTATGCGAATCCAGTATTGAAAACTGAGCATTTCAGTGAAGAAACTAAACCTATTTCGGTTTTAACCGGTATGGATGTTATGCTTGATCAATTGATGTGTAATATTCCGGAGACAATCATGGTCTATCATCAGAGAGGAGTTATTAAGGTAACACTTTACATTTTATAATAATATAATACTTGAAATTCATTCATGCATTATTTATAACTTCAGGAGTATGAAGTTGTTGTCAAAGAAGACATTCCTTATTTAACAGGATCAGAATTTGATCCCTCTAAGTTAAAGACCATTACTGAAAATCTCATGACTTTTCTCTCGAAGAATATGACTCAGCAGGGTCATACATATTGGTTATTTAGAGGTATGTTTTGGGAATTTTTGGAAGGATTAGTGCATAATTCACAACAAATATCCTTAAAATATTTAAATAGTTACCATGCAAAAGCTTAGATAGTGATTCTATATATTTTTTAGAAAAAAGTTCTGATGAAATGAAACTGTATGATCTCACAAGTCTTTGTCCTCACTTAGCCAAAAATCCACAATGGAATCCATTTCTTGCACCTGTAATTATGCTTTTATATAAGGTAACGGTATATATTACCATGTATGTTATTAGGTATGTAATAATAGCTTAAATTTCAGTTATCCACTGAACTAATGAGTCAAACAGAGAATGGTCGTTCAAGTAGAGTGTCTAATGTGGTGTATGGTCTTTTGAATGCTGCTAGTGATCTGCTGAAAGATGACACATTAATAGATGTGAGATATATGTGGATATATATTAGATTGCAACTAATATTTTCTGTTGAATTACTGTAAATTTATTTTGTTTTCTACTTTAGCATAAAGCTTGCATACAATACCATCTTGCTGGATTGTATCTTATGTATGGTACTAGTTCAAACAACGAAAAGGAAGATAATTCACAAGCCGATCTACTACATGGACTGGATGACATTGTCACAGATGGTTATGCACGTTTGAGTGCAACTATCAGTGTAAGAATGTATTTGCCATTTGTTTAAATGATTCACCTAGAAGTGGTACAAATGTATATAGGTGAGAAACTAATTTAATGTCATGAATTTTACAGCACTAATATATTATAGAATTGTTATATAATTTAGTTTTATAAGGTATAGAATATTATTTAAGGTCGATCATCTAAAAAAAAGAGTGAATGGTGGCGAGTGTGAAACTTTAGAGGGAAAGCCACGTTCGCATTTGCCTGGACCAACTCGTTTACCAAATAGTGGACTTATGGGTGACTGTTGCGAACAGGCACTCGAACATTGCTTGCAGGTATTTTATCATTTAAATTTTCTAATTATACCAGCTTTTGATAACTACTGGTTTCTTTTCATCTTTGCTCCAATTTATAATTTTAGGCTCTTGAAGCGATAAATAATTGGAATACGGATACTGATGAAGTATACGAATCCTTTCCGTTTATCCCCGATGGACCGGATGACACTATTGCATTTAAATCGCTCAAAAGTGAATTATGATGATTGAATATAATAGTATCGTATAATGTAAATTCTTGAAATTTTAGATGTTGATAATGACAGCCTTCGTCTACTTCTTCGCCATAGTATTTTGACACATGCTGCTACCGCTTATTTATCGCTTGTCAACCAAATGTTATGTGTAGATCGACACGATAAGACATACAACTTCTCACGGCTGGGCATTATATGCTGTGGTTTGTACAATATTCTTTTAAAACATATTTATCATTTATGTCAAATAATTTCTAGCTGTTGTGCTCTCATCATATCCCACTGAACGTCATTCTGCTTTTGGCTATTCACTTCTACAAGTGCTTGTTTCTTCGCTTATACACAGCATGACACAACTTGCTGGAAATATTGTGGATATTAGCGTATTGGTAAGATAGATTTTTTTTTTACTATATATTTATTTCTGTTCCTAGTTTTCCAGAACGCATCGAGTTATCGCGATAAACGAATATGGGAATTGGCTACAGAAAATATTAGGATAAAAGGTATGAATTATGTCAATATATATGTTTTTTTTAGAAACTAGTTCCAGACTCATTTGACTTCTCGAATGTCTGGCTTTCTGATGATACAACTTCAATTTCGTTGGTTAAGTGGTTAGAGGTTATAGAAATTGGAATTCAAAGGTTTGTTTTGATGCCTAGCTAATGCAATACCTTGCGAAAAATTTATTATTAGTTACTCTTTGTTATAGGTGTATTCGTCTCATGAAAGAACAACCAAGTTGTCATTCAAAAATACAATACATTCCTACCAAGGATGCACTAGTATCTGTTGATCGTGTTGCATGCCGTCTAGCAATGGTGCTTATGCAACTCGGTGTTAAATTTACCGAGAGCGCACAATTAGCTCTTGCTCCAGGTTATTATATTATTCTTCATGCATTTAAAATGCACGTAAGCCTAGAGAAATTACAAGAAACATTCGTTTAGTCAATGAAGCTGAACCGCTAGATGTACGAATTTCCACTGCACTCCAATATACTAATTCAGCAAAAAAGTACTATTCTCAGGCTGGTTTTTAGTACTAACTCATGATTTTTGTGGAACTGTTCTGTATCCTAGCAAATGTATCTATCTTGTAAAGATTCAAGTTAATTCTAGGGACTTTCACTGCTATGTAACTATTCTGGTCAAACTGTTCGGGAATGTGCAGCAATCATGCAAGCGAACAGTGTAACCGTATGGAAACTTGAGTATAAAATCCTTGTTAATATGAGCAATGAAGCGGCAACATCTGAAAGAGTAGCGGGAGTAGTCGAACATGTAAGTCTGGAATTGCAAACTTCCACTTTATTAATCTATTTATTATGACTCTAGTTTTATTTAATTTTTTCAGATCTGTATTTCATACCGCAATGTTTTCTCCCTTTTGGGAAAGGATATAGAGACCGTAAATGGTAATAGTGTCTATGTGAATAGTCTTATCGAATTCTCTAATGCTCTTATAATGTTCACTCAAGACTTAGCAGAAGAGAAGGAACAAAAGTGGATTGTTAGTATAAACATTTTTCTCCAAGAACAATATTTTAGTGATTAAGACAAATTTTTTTTCATAAGTGGAATATCTTTATTAAGGAGAAGCGTATTTATTATCTGGAGGCAGCCCTTAGAGCATTGTCAAGTGTTAAACGTTGCAGCAGTGAAAATATTAGACGACCCCGTAGTGAGGCAGCTGCTCTTTCCACATACATTTACTTTCAACTTCTTTCTCTTCGTTACTTAGGAATCAAAGGAAAACTGGTAATGATGTTTTACTAGAATTTAGTATTATTACAATCGCATAATATATTCTATTTTAGATTACTTTTAGGATGGTAATAGCAAGGCAATTCGTTCTCAGATCCGTGATTTTATAGAATTAATACATTCTGTTAATGAGCACCTATGTATGCTTGGATCAACAGATATCGATCATCTCGCAAAAAAAGCTCCATCTGAATTTTTGTTCTTTACTATGGAAATATTGCGTAGTAATGCTGGTGAGTAGATAATTTTCCTAGTAATCTCTTGTATGCAGTGGTGTAATTGTGTGATAACTAATAAACTTTAATTACTGGATTGTTTAGTTAATGAATCTAGTCGTTTGGAATTATGTTATGAAGCGATAGAATGGAACCGTGTAGTGGCCAAGAATGCAATAGAGACAGTCGCATACGTTGATGAAACAACAAGGGCCCGGCTCGAAAAGGTTTGGGCGGATATGCAAGGATTACTTAAAGCTATGAATATGGTTAGTGGAGATTATCCCCCATTAATTATTTCAGATTACTTTAAATCATGTGATTTCATTTTTTTATCTATCTGAAAAAAAACTATTTAGGAATGGAAAAATAATGAGAAATTGAAGAAAGCCTACCTATGTGTTCTCAGCAAACTTCCTGCTGAAATATCTTTGCTTGCTGAACATATTCAAAATTCACTTACGAAAACTTTAATGATTATCCGTGGGAAATAAGCCACTAGATCTTTCGTATTCATTTCTTGAGATAAATACGGGTTTATATCATTATTATTATTGACTTCGTTGATAGTTGAATATCTTTATTACTATATAAACCACTAAGTATTAAAATTCTTCAATTCCATTAGTCTATTTATTTTACAGTATATGCTATACCACCTAACGTGTAGGATGGTATACAGATAACGAGGAATCCTCTAGCATGGATATTACTGATCGGTGCTTCTATTTACATTAAGGTTGGGAAGGGCTCATAGACTGAGTAAACCCAATTCATGTGTCCAATTTGCAGTATTGGGTCAGTCCCCTTGCGCATAAACTTCGAAATAGAAAAATAGTTTGTGGTACATAGATGTTGTTGACAATACGGTCTCATTCTTTAAACTGAATGATATCTCAGCTTTCCAATTACTCAACATTTATTATGAACATAATCTAGCAAGGCACATGCAAATCATGAGTTTCGTTATTAGGTGACCCGTGGGTCATCCTACTGAGCAGAAATAAGTTGTATAAGTACATTCTAATTTGATCGCAATATACAAGATTTAAAAATCTAAAGGAATATAATCAAGTACTCAGTATGCTGCGAGTGATACACTATCGTCCACTTGCAGTAAGACTAGCATATATATCTCTAATATATCATTACAACAGATATAGTCATCTGATAATAATTTGATAAAAGGAAGGAGATATAACTTTTAGGAAAAAACAGACCACAATAATATAAATGTTAGCCAGTAACGACCTCACTGAATGTTATAACATCAGCAATAAAAACCTACTCTACTACTTTATAAATTAAATCTAATAGAATACGCTGCTGAATAAGCATGAATGTATTAATTTGGAGTGAAGCTAACCAACTAATCACTGGCCCGATATATATACTCTATCCATGAATAATATGGCAAGAATAATTTCAAAATATGACCATGGAATAAAGATGTCTTGAAATGATGATAACAGGTGATACACGTTTTGGTAATGATTCAATCTAACACGAGGAAACTAAACGATGTCGACAAAAATTTTAAACAAGATAGTAAAATATAAGTACTAAGTAACTACCAATATGGTCCATTAGTACTTAAATTTTTCCAAGATGCAAAGTTCGTCCATTCTGTGTGCTCCAACTTATAGGCATCATCGCGATCCAGGAAATTATTATTGGAACTGAAACCACTTATAGTAAATAGGACTTCCACGAACAATATAAATTATTCCAAAATACTTGAGAAAAAATGAAATAATAGAAATACCTCCCAAAAAAATGTGGACTACGTTTCTTGTGTTCCTGGTCTTTCTCAGAACAACGCACCCTATAGTTGTCTCCACCATTTGAATCCCAATTCTCAGCACCGTTTGCAATATAACAAATACAAAAGATCACCTCCGCACTCTAAACTTTCAGTGTTCAATTTGTTGAATAAGTACACATACGCAAAGTGAAAAATAACCTTATCACAGGGCATCGGAAGGTTGATCTCAAAAGTGAATGTATCGTATATTTTGCTTGTACATGGCTGGAAAGCCGCTTCTCTATCCATATATGACTGCCAATTATTTGTTGTGAAACGAACAAAAACTTTTTTTTCGAAAGAAATATTGGCCACCTGGAATCTTTTAATTAAGAAAAATAACATTCGTTTAGATTAATAGCAGTCAAGTTACCGCAAAAATACATAATTGCAAGTTTGGGACAAACTGAGCACACGTGTTTATTTATGTGGGTGAAACGTGCGTCAATTTTGCACACTGCAATCGATCACTGATTGGAAGTCAATGGTTAAGGCGTTCATCGCAAAGCATTTATTGTAAACACATGCAACCAGTTTATTTGTGGACCCCATGTGAAAGATCTTGAGGAACTATCACACTTCAAATTAAAATTCTAAAATTTCTTTTATAATATTAATAACCTAGTCTAGGAATACATAAAGGTGAAACTCACCTTTATAGTCCCGACAATTTTTGAGCCATCAGATTTAACAACAACATTTTCAAGTGAAACCTTATCCTGAAAGAATCCCTACTGCATCTTTAAAATAAATATGATTTTCCGATTTTTTAAAAATTATATGGAGAACTTACTCGTTCTAGTCTCTCTCTGAAGCGAATGTATTCGCTAGCTGGTTGTTTGAACAAAATATTCCAGGTTGTAGGAGCTCCAGATATATTTTCTTCATTGTACGATTCCCCTACAATTTCACTCATTATTATATTTATAAAATGCATACAAATAAATACGATACATCAGCACCATGATCAAATAAATAAATAACCTCGCAGCTTCCTTATTACACTAGGGCTGATCCGGGGTGGGTAGTCGCTTGGTTCAGTCATAACCCGTATGCAGTACAGTTCCTTACCGCAATCATCCGCAAACCGCACTGATTTACGAGGTTTAATAGGAACCTAAATTTATCTAACTTTGGCAACTAGTTAACATTTTCTAAACTGGTTTCAGGATTGAGAAATTACCAGTTACATTGGTATAGACAAATTTATTCAACATATTTGATCTCCTTTGAACCATGGCTCATTAGAACAGTGGGTATGATTTGTTCCCAGCACGTAGTTGCTAGTTGTATTACTTATTCTTGGCTCTAATATTTCGCCGAACCGTCTTCAAAAACCTGAAAGTCACTCAGGAATCGTTAGTCAGCTTGATCGTGGGATCACCTAAATCTCGGTCCTGCTATTCTGATCACCAGCTTCTTCCTTACAGATAAAATCAACTATCTAACATTATCACGTTAGGAAATATAAACTAGATCATATCCTATGCATATACAAAACATTACTGAATTTATATCTAATAAAAAAAACCCAAAATAATTAAAACCCAAGTGACAGTGAGACCCGATATTTTCTGGTGGTATGTAAGCTACATTCATAACAAGTAGATTACCTATTCTTTGAGTGACTTTCAAGCCATGAAGAAATATAAATTAGTAATTTAGGAAATAAAATATACTTATTTCATACCTCATTGATTTCTGTAAGAGCAGTTTGGCAAACAGAATCACAGTCATCATAGCTAGACGATCCCGAATCAGACTCACATTCACTACCTTCATCTGAATAGAATTTATATTATTTGTGCTTTAGAAATAGAACTTTTTTTTCTTCAAAATGTAATAGTATTCAACACAATATACTGATGAATAAATAAGCAATCATCTGACCTCGTTCTTCGAATATTGCGCGAGGACGTTTTCTTAATGTATCTAGGTTTATCTGACACAATCTGTATTTGTTTAGACCTTCGGATTCACTTTGAGATCGTACCTTAAGATTTCTTAATGTATTAAATATTATTGAATAATGAAACTATTCTGTAATTTGTTAGTAAAAACACTATAAAAGTTGTCAGTCTTCCCAGTGTAAATATGAAATATTGCCCATGTGGGAAGGCAGTCGAATTAATTATTGAGAAAAAAAATCTCGAAATCAAATGTAATAAGATACTTGAATAAAGATAACAGAAATTAACCTTTAGTGCGCTGGTAGGAATCAGCGAGTGATCTCCAAAGAAGGGAAAACTAGCAGCCCGTCGACAACCAGCAAGGTATCCAGCAGGTGCAGAGTGCACACATGTTTCCCACTCTTTCTCATGCACTATTTCCATCGATACCACTAGAATACACAATTCTGTAATTTGCAAATATAATAATGAAGACAAGTTGCGAAATACAAGTGGTACACATGCGCAAAATAGAGAATAATATCTTTCCCATGAGAACAATGATAAATAAGAGGGTGCATGCGTGAATGTTGACAGTGTAAGCTTACTGAGTTACTAAGAGCGAAACGAAACGAACGCAGAATTACGAATCAGTTAGGTACACTGACTGATATTTCATTTCTCAAATGCACATCTGTTTTTTTAAAGATAATTTAAAGTACATAGTGTTAAGCATCAGTAACAATTCATAATAGCGAAAAACTGAAAATATAACTTGGGGCTTTTCAATTAAATAAATTCATGAAGTACATAAAAGAAATACAACAAATAAAGCTAGATATACTATTGTAACCATGTTACATCATTTCGACACATTCAATTAGATAATAATTCTCATTTAAACAGCAAACACTATCCACAGTTTTGTAAAGAATACACCCCCTCATATTGTCAAGTAGATCAAGAAATGGCTCTCATTAACAAGAGAAATTGAACAATCAGTATTAGTGATAAAGGAGTTATCACATTAGCAGTAGTGTGCAAAAAGAAAGCTTGCAAAGAATAGTCACTTTTCAGAACGCCTTATTAAGAGAGAGAGAGAGAGAGAGCGAGAGCGAACCTAGCACCAAGAATGTCTCGCGTGGTTTTTGGGCACACGTGAAGGGTACATGAAGATAAGCCGGGGGTGGGGTGGTTTCGAGGGTCGTCTTATCGTAATCATCAAACGTTGGATAAACAATAGATAACTCTAAACTCGATCGATATATGTTGATACCACATGTTCCAACAAAAACTATAGAATTTCATACAAGTAATAGTTCTGCTACACAAATAAAATACTGATAGTTGTACATTCATAAATATCTTAGCAGTTACAATACGTTGACCTTACGCAATTAGTAGATGTCCAAAATAACTATAGGTAGGCATAGTAATGCAAATGCACGAGAAAATAACTGCTCTTCTCAGTGTCATGGAACGAGTTTCTTCCTAGAACAATTCGTCATTTCATCAACCATCTATAAACGTTACGTTTCGTTCTTGTATACAATGTTTGTCAATATTTCTAATATCACTATTACGACATTCATGAAAAGAATTTTTTTCTGCGGTTGCTAAGATAAAATAATAACTTTAAAATCATTTTTAAATTTAGCTACAATTGAGCCTATTTGTTTTGTAACCTATTTTATAAATATGTAAGACTGTTACACATGTAATGCGAAAAGCGGCCATAACAGTAGACATACATGACGTCTTAGAAGTTATAAACTTATATCTGATAACAATAGTAGCGGTGGTCTGATGTTGTTTGTTCGGCTGTGTATAATGGGGTATCAACACATGCTGTTTGCTAGACGTACCAATCTGAAATGATGCGCAACAGAGTGTAGCAAAGATTCGAAATGCTTCCGTCATTTCATCAACGATGGTCAGTTATCCTAACAAAATTGGGTTCTTCTACAGATAAGTCCCCTAACGAAAAAGCAATTGCGCGTGTATATTCAAAAAGCACAGACGTTGCGGGATCTTCCACAATTCACCCGGTGCAGACTGTGACAGAAACACGTGGTGGACATGTGAAATAGTACAAATTGGTGGATATGATAGCCACAAAGACTTCACATGTTCAATGAGTGCATTAATACACCTGTGAATTGTTTCAAGCCTGTCTATTCACATGTTAAACGGATGCGACAATCATACAACCATTACAACAATAATTACTCGTGGTTCTTCACTAAGAGAAACAACTCTTATCTTTATTAAGGAACTCTACAGAAGAAAAATAATACTATAGTACACAAAACTGAATTTCGTAGCAAAGTGGTAAACTAACCATGGTTTTCCTTTCGCATAATTTGAGTGATCTTTGCTTACCCACATTAGGTAACACGAGAGATGTACTCAATTTAACTAGAAATATTATGCACAGATCTATTTTGAATGAACGTACAGAACACCACATCCCTTTTTTTCATTTGCCCCAGTATTACACCGAGTATTTTCTAAGAGCGAGAACACGTGCATGTTTGCTGTATTTACGAAAATCTACCAACTACTGACGGAAAAGTGGTATGCAAACCATATTGAAGCAAAGATTACAACGACACATAGATTAAAAGACTATTTACTCGTAAAACTTAGCGATATTGAATACAGAAAAAAGAATGCTGGTATTTAAAGTAGAAAGAAACAAATACTCTTTAATAATTGGAAAACTACTTTTAATTTTGTATAAATTTGCAAATTTATCATACTTTTTTGTATAAAGTTTCAAGTTAAAATAATACACCATTAAAACATAAATTTTCGAATAAGAAATCACCAATTAATGACCATTGAGAACATACGGGTAAGAACCAAATCGGACCTAGAAGACAAGAAGCAAAAAGAAGAGGTGACTGTCGGTACGATTATAAGAAAAAAACTTAACATGGGCAAATGAGCTTTGCGCCACATTTCATTAGAACGGACATAGTGGAATAAATAAACAAGAGGCGACAGAACTGCGGAGTGGATCCTATGTGTAAAATTTGAGCAGAAAGTCACGTGAATCCATAACTATAAAAAAACATAAGCATGCACTAGCAGAGTATTTACGATTAAACTGATAGAAGTTATTTAATTTCCAAGTAGTTGTTCATTATTATATGTAAGTTTTCTCCCAAAAATACGTGATTAATGGTAAAATTATGTTTTTCCTTTAGAGCAAAATATTTTTTTTTAACTTTAGAAATGTTTGTTTTATAATAACACATCTTTTAAGTACGAATGACAGATAGCTGATGTCGCACTCAAAGTGAATTCGGATCGATGAAGTTGACTGCGGGCAAAAGAACGCAAATCCAAAACTTGAATACAAATTTCTCTTAGCTTTAAGATATATTCTGTTACATAAATGACTAGATTAAATCACCTTATATATTAAAAGGAACACGATATCAATGTTATGCTAAAATGTTTTCCTTTAATATCAAAACAAAGATGAAATGACCAGCGAAAAAAGATGAGTAGATAACTGATAACCTTGATAAGAAAGCGGCCACTGCTACCAGTTTTCATAGCGTAAACATATTTTGAATTGTCACATAAAAGTAACTAACAACAAAACAATTAAAGGTGTTATCAAAAGCATGATATACACAATACATGTGCTTTAAATGATTATGCATGACTAAGATAGAGATTCTAGCAGTTTGTAAGATGATGTGGCATTGTCTATTTCCCCACTTTGATGAGTACACAATGAACTAGATGTATGATCACCGTTGACGTTTAGATTTAGTAAGACCGTAGTACCTAACAACTGCTAGATATTTACGATATGGAAAATATCGCGATTCTTGAGTTTTTTGAGGTAATGTGAATTTACTTTTAAATGTATCCAACTTTAACGCTGAAATAATTGGCATTGTGCACACATAGTAGAATTAAATTGTAAGTGGTTAAAAGTAGCAAAGCAGTGTATATGCATTATTTTAGCTTAATTGTATTAAAAGTACAATGAGAAGTTTTCGCGTAATTTAACTCAAGTAGAGAAATTAAAATAAGCGCTGTCGCTCCTTAACATCAAAAATCAACGCAAACGTAGCGGGCAGACACTCGCTGCGTCTAGTTACACATTGTATGTATTAAACAGTTGCATAGATCGTTACAGATATATGAAAATTATTATATAGAACAAAACTACGAGTTAAGTTGGGAGGCTTAAAAATATAATAGGGAACCCTTTAAAAAACCAAGTGGTCAACAGCTAGGAAATTACAACTGTATAGAGTTATAAATGGAAAATCGGCAAATTAAAGTAAGCTAATAAATATAAATTTGCAACTCACTGAAAGTAGAAGTGAATCTAGCGCCACTAAGTATCGAGGAACGCTGAGATTTTGAAGTACGCGTACGGCGGCAAAACAAACTTCAATGCACCAAAATGCACGTAGGCACGCTGCCAATATTGCACCATCTACACTTGGAGTTAGATGGATTATATTCATTTATTTCATTCTTTCTTTAATACCGGTTTTTTGAAATATTGCTAAAAACGCTTAGGGTTCTTGAAAATTTGTAAATGATTTTCTATATTCTCTTTACCATAGAGCTTTAATGAACATTTTAGAGATGTATCAGTATAAACTTTTCTAATACTTTCCATAGAATTATAAGAATTAACTAACAACCAGTCTATAATTTCTTTAGGAAAATAGGAATGGTATTAAACCTATAAGTTTTAATATTTTTATTTAGTAATTTACATTCAATCAAAATGTTCTAGGATCTATACATGGATTCACTGTAGTTCGTCTGAATAAACTCCTTTTGGTGTTCACTAACATTTCTGTATGAAAGATTATTTTTCAATTTTTTGAATTTTAATCTGTCTGATTACCAGCTCTCATACATTCTGATAATATGCAAAATTGGAAAAAATTTAATTAGAATTGTTTCTGTTCCTTTCAATACCCATGTTTCTTCATACTAAATTTGCATCTATAGTTATTATCAAATGTTAAATTTTGATTACTAGTGAAGAAAGTGTTTTAATCAGAGTATGGGATTCAGAAATAAGAAAATGGTTAAGAAATTCTAGGTACTGCAAATATTTATTCGTCGACTAGAACCCATATTGTGATAGTTATGAATTGTATGTTACAAGATAAGATTATTATTTTAAGAAAATCTATCTTGGGATTTTTTCTTGAAAATAAGATCTTAGCAATCTGAATATAATTTTAAAGCACAAGATATGATTGTCGCGAAAATCTTTGAGTTTAATAGACTACCCTCAAATACGATCATTACACTGTGTGTATTAAGCGACATTTTTCAAAGTAATCGAACGGAACTATGTCCTATAGGGAAAATCCCTGGATATTATAAATTCCTTAATTAGTTAGGAAGGTCAAGTTTTCCATAGAAAATGAATTTTCGAAATTTTTGAAAGCTCTAAGTTTGACAAAGTATTTTTTTAAATGTAGGTTTAAATTACAAGGGCAAAATATTTTGATTGACGGCAACGACAAATTCAACTGGGAAGCGGATGAATTTTTCCTTTATGATAAATTACTTGGAAATGATTGCACAACTCTTCTCTGAAAAGCGTTGGAAAATCTAACAACAGTTAATGACGTATACGGAAATGTGAAGCCATGTATTTCCTGCATGAATCTCCAAAACACAAGTACAACACTGAGCGTGATTTTGAACAAATCAATCTGAGATGAACTTTACGTCTTAAACTGGCAAACAATGTTTTCCTTCTGGAACTCAAGCTAATATCTCAGAATTTAATAATATCTGGTTAGAACTTGAAGATCAAGCTCGAGTGGAAAAACAGATCTTGTTGTATATTTCCCTCAAAAATATATTTGATATCTTTCGAAGCCAATGTCAAATCAAAATGCAAAGCAATATCTAGAAACATAGCAGGAATGTAAAAGGATGTTACTGAAAGTATAGAATTTTTAAAAAAATGGACTGCTTTATAGAATTATACTAATGCATGGAAAGGGCCCACTTACTTTCAGTTATTCCCAAGGTATGAATGAGTCAGTTTGTTCTACACCATTCAGTAGACTGTCGGCAAAGCACTTTTTACTACTCGATTTATTTTTATGAGATTCAGATAAAACTTATTTTAAACCTATATTGCTTTATAATTCCGAAAGAGCCACAACTGAAAACTGTGGCTCGGAACCCATTGCTGTATTGGTATAAGAACCTTAAGATTGTCGGTTTCATTCCCAGTCACCTTGAGCTCATCACTACTGAAAACCTCATTCAAACAGGTAAACTCTAAAAGATGATCTTAGACTAAAATAGCTGATCATAAAAATCAAGATTGCTTCGGCTTTAGGTGTATGCTAGTTAAAATTGAAAGAGATATTCGCATTTACTATAGCACTTTTGCTCTTTTCATAATTTTAGAATTTTGACACATGCAATATAATAGATTTTGAGTAGTTTTTATCTAGTAGATCATATTATTAGAACACCTGGAATTCCTACTAATTGTAATTAACAACCACATATTTGTAATTGTAGCAAAAGTCGTATCTGGGTTTCTCACATCTGCATTGTTATATAACTTATGAAGTATGTGCGACTTCTTATGGGAAATCAGTAGTGATGAGCTCAAGGTGACTGGGAATGAAACCGACAATCTTAAGGTTCTTATACCAATACAGCAATGGGTTCCGAGCCACAGTTTTCAGTTGTGGCTCTTTCGGAATTATAAAGCAATATAGGTTTAAAATAAGTTTTATCTGAGTCTCATAAAAATAAATCGAGTAGTAAAAAGTGCTTTGCCGACAGTCTACTGAATGGTTCATTACACACTTGAAATATTTGCTTTGATAGAAGACAGTTGAACTATATAGTATCGTCACTATCATCCCCTGGTGATATTAATCACCTTTGGTGAACCATATACAACAAAATCTAGTTATTGGAGACAATAAACTTAGAATAGTTACCTAGGTTGGTAATTTGATTGTGGCTGGTTAATCATTCAGCAAGCCGGATGAACTCTGCGCGTCGAGCGTTAGAACGTTGCCATGGATATCTTTAACGTAACGGTCAAGTATGCTAAATGTACATTTTAGGCCTAACGTTTAGCATTTGTTAAAATAGCTTATTTATAGTTAGTTTTGCTTCTTTTAAATATAATATATAAGTGATTTACTGATCACTATTCATTTTTCATGTAATAAACATGGAGATTCGACTGTTTGGACTTGGTCCTGGAGTGATGATTATTATCTTTATATGGATTCTCACCTTGATCACTTGCATTTCCATTGACAGGACAAACAGGATGTTAGTAAAATTTATTGTGCATAAAAGTGAATAAATACACCTGTAGGTCATTATTTTAAATAGCGAACTGTTTTCATTAATAAGAAAACATGTCATTACGTCACAAATCTGTTGAGACGAATCCTGTTTTCAAGATCTGCAATTGTCGGGATAAACTTGCTGTCTGCTCTATGCACTATATCCCTGATCAGCTGGCCCATAGAGAATATGAATGAACCTGAAATCAGTGCAACTGAAATAACTCAATTTGATCATGTCTTTATCCCCCGTATAACACTAATTATTTTCTTGTTTGTTGTGCTGATAATAATCCTATATCATTTTACTAAATATATCTTAGAAACAATATATGTTAAATCAGTAGAGAAGCGTCATAAGATTAGTACTTTAACAGTTCCGTATTAACAATCAAATGCCCATCGCTAACGGTAGTTATGTATAAAGTGTGGCGGCACAGAACTATAAATGATTAAGTTAATATATTTTTACGACTCATTATTTTGCAATACTTAGTGTAATTTTTTAGTAATATAATGGACTATAATAATGTTGCTATAAATCAAATTATCGAGTTTAGGTTTCGTCCTGTTTCTACCCAAGTGGGAAAAATTATCAGATTACTAGTTTCCAAGAATTCTATGTGATTGACATTAGCAAATAATAGTATCAACAGACAAATAGTTTCATTAGTTTTATTTTATATAAATAGTTTTGAAATTGCTTTATCAGAAGTTAGGAAGAACTCATATAAGGTGGACTGAAACCACCCACAAACAAACACGAAACCACATTCTACCAATTAGAAGACAAGGAAAGCCAAGTACGGAATGAAGGACCAGTGGCATTATTACTGATGTCAATCATTACTGTTTGCCCCAACCTCTCTACTTATGTGGCAACATGTATGCACATGTACATGTCCACATGTTCATTTCCTCATTGTTTGATTACTTGCTAGTTAGACACATTAGACCACATCAAATACATCGATTTAAATCTGAGTAAATTACTTTCCAATTGTAAGACTATGCTATATAACTAATAAATTTTTATTACTATTGTTGCGAACAGTATTACCCAAATTGTGACTTTAAACTAGATTGACTTCGGATAGCAACTAAAGACATTAAGTTTTTTGTGGAGAACCATTAAGCAAATTATAAAAATTTGGAAATTTGGATGGCTTTATTAATGGAACTATTTAAGACATCACATGAAAAGTGACGTATAGGCAACTTATATAGTCATCAGAAATAAAACTATGGATAATAGCGAACTAAAATAGACCAAACATATTAAATTTATAAATTTATCCACTTAGAAGAAAATTGTTTTTTCGAATTGAGATACCAACGTTATTCGTCAGAATAGACTGCCTTAAGCTGCATTGACTATTTTTAGAGTCATACATCTTAGAAGCAATGGCTGAATTTATACGATAAATTCTGCATTATTCAAACATTGAAATTGCATCAATTTATCATTTGGCATGAGATGTCTTTGTAAATTGTATGCAAATAGATGACTAGTATTTAACAATATGGAATCTACCTAAATCATCTGTTCATTTTCCACCAACTCATCCAATCTTCTAAAGAAAACATGCATTTCTTTAAACAAAATGCACTGAAGATAAACTGAATACAAAAGAATTCAACTGATTTGTAGAGGAAGTTGAAGTAAATAAAATTAGAACTTATTCCGAATAAAATCACTGCAATTTTTCAATTATTGTTCTATTTTAGAGAATTCGATTTCACAGTGATGTATTGTTTTAAAAAAAATGTTTGTCTTAAAGTATGAGATTCGAATAATCTACGGCATTTCAAAATGACAGTAGTTGAAGTGGTGACGCCATTATTATGGCGTTGGTGCGGTCTCTCAACGGCCTGATTGTGCAATTCGGAGATATTTCATCCTTAGTCAACAAATAATGCTACCTCCCAGTTATTGCTCCCATTTCAACCAAGAAACGTGGGCGTAATTAATTTACCTAAAAAAAATTTAAATTCTTCTATTTTCCTTAAAAGGAATAGAAGATCTCAACGGGGAAATTTATTTTCTAAATAAACACTAAATTAATTGAAAATCACTTAACATTTTCATAATTTAAAGTATTAATTCTTAAACAGCAAGGTCAAAAATGTATAAGTATAGGCGGCTGACTTATTTATACTATTAAAATATTAATATCGCGCAAGTGTTGTGTATATGAACTTCTGACATTTCTATTGTCACTGCTTCACTTTAATATTTTAAATGAGATCAAAATTAGCCTAAGCCTAAGCCAAATATATTAACTTTGCGTGGAGACACTTGTGTTTCTAAGGAAACCATCTACCACTTCTTAACTGTTTTACGCTTTATACCAAATAAATTATATGTGCGAATACTAGATTATGATTATATCAGTCATTGGAAATAATTAGCTAAAGTTTTTCTTTTAATAATTTCTCTTAGAAAACCTATTGGATATAATCTATTCCATGGTTGCGTTGGAATCCTTTGAAAATACTAGGATAATCTTCGGCAAATTAACACTAAAAAATGTTACTTTTTAACCTAGCTTGCCAGACAATATATAGTATTTTGTATTTGATCATTTAATCTTCGTCATTAGCATTGGTTTTAAAAAAAAATATCATTTTATCATGAAGGGGCGTGTCTCGCTCGCAATATTCTTCAAGAATCGACACGAAAGTATCCTTCATTTTCAGCTTACACACTTAGTCTTCAGTGTGTCTGTTTTTTTAAACATGTATATGAAGGTATTTTCCAGTGGTTTAAAAGTCCATATACTTTACTTTCTATTTTCTCCTTCTTTCTTGTATTCTGATATAATTTAACTGTTGAAGATAATGTGTAGCATCTTTACAACTTTAATCTATTACCCGATTTTGTAGTCCGTTATTTCTGTAGGTGTTTTAAATGAAGGACCCAGTATCTTCTCGTTCATGTGGTCATCAAGCAATGTTGCAATTGTCCAAATAGCCACAACTTATTTTACACAAACTTCTGATTCATTAGACGAGGTTTAAAATAGATTTGAGATACCACT
Source organism: Heterorhabditis indica (assembly GCA_020740425.3). Taxonomy (NCBI): domain Eukaryota; kingdom Metazoa; phylum Nematoda; class Chromadorea; order Rhabditida; family Heterorhabditidae; genus Heterorhabditis; species Heterorhabditis indica. The sequence goes on from JAJAVP010000198.1 coordinate 188,887, forward strand.
TTTATGAATTTAAATTATCTTAAACATTTTCGATTACTAACTATAATCTCTATTTGTATAAATATTTAACACCAGCTATATGATCATGAGCTAATTCTGTGCTTTCATTAACTGTATTTTTTCATTGATTACATTTTATTAACCAACCTTATAAGATCGAATTTTCGGTAACCGGAAATCTATGGCTAATATCCATAGTATTATCTACATATTCTTTTTCTTCTTTCTTGGCTTAGCTTATTCCACTCCAGGACAACACATATTTGGATTTGGCAAAAGGTTAGTAGTTCTGATTTTGTTATCTTATATCTACTCTCACTTGATCCTTCTTAAGTTGTTTATGTCGGTAGGCTTTCCGTTTAGTGAAGTCATGTATTTTTTTTGACTCTATTACTCTCTTTTTCATGAAAACGGGTTGAATACATATAATGGTGAATATAGAAAAGTAATAATATAGAGGAATTAATGTTTAGCACTGAAGCAAAGTACGTGATTTTAGGGCCTTGGAATCAAATGAAGAGGTAGAGTGGATAGGACCCATAAAAAGACGCACTGTAAGTTAAAACTTAGCACTATTCTGAAGTCCTTTTTAGCTAGTTTATGGACCATAATGCCAAACATGCATTGAACTTAATTAATAACCAGAAGGCCTAAAGTCAAACAAGATTGTAAAATATGACGAACATTTCATAAGCCTAAGGTACACAGATACTTAAAAAAATAAAACGAATTTCTCAGAAAGCAATTCACATGGAACATATTATTCACAGGGACATGACACAGTGCTTCTCAACATTTTATCATCAGAATACCAAAACAAATTGAATGGAACCAAAGAAACACATTGGAGTAGGAAGTGTTAAATTGCATGCAATAATATAAAATAAGGGTTTTTTAAAACAAAGAGCAGTTTTGCATACAGCTTTTCCAAGTGTTTTTAAAATCATCTTTTCTAAAAAGATATTTTCAGAACAGTAAATTTACTATGGGCTTTGGGAAAAGGGGACTAAATAAACAGTTCACAATGGGATTTGGGAAAAGGTCGGATAATGAAGAAGAACAAGGCGAGTTCAATTATTCATTGACAATGAAACTCCTAATACAAGAAACAAATCAATACTGACTAGTGAGGAAAAATTTTGTGAGGCAGATGGTGGAAGAGTAAGCCATTCTAGATGAAAGAAATAATGCATTGGAAACCTAAAAAAACATGTAGTTATTTTGCTTATTTGCTTTTACTTATATGTGACTGACTAATTTTATGTCACTTGTTACTTTAGTAATTAGGCACATATAGTGGCTATGGTCGTCACTACATCTGAATCTACTCAGAAGGCTGACTCATGACTATACGATATGCTACGTAATGAAATATAGTATAAAGCTAAGAGTGTAAGTGAAAGTGGAGCTAGCTCTCAAAAGTTATAAAGTAATACTTATGAAATAATAATGGATATTATCCACTGCAGATATGTAGAACGAAATTTTAAGAAGAAATAACGTAGAAAATGTTATGCACTTTAGTCATTCTTCTAACAAAACAGAATGACAGGAAGCCCCTGAAAAATGATGAAGTTTTTAGTCGACGGTGTTCCACTTAAACGCTCCAAATTCAACCGTATGAATAAATTCAATCCGCCAGGTATGAAAACAATCCAATACATGGGACTAGGAAAAAGGGCGTATTTTGAACCTAAGGTAGGTGTTAAGTAATTTTAGGATGTAACTGTACAAAATTCAATTTTGTGTAAGAGATTAGATAAATTAGACTCTAAATCTAACAGATTAAACCGTAAATAATGTGGTGCATTGTCATGAATCATAAACAATTACAGTCTGCCACACACTTCCAACGATTTAACTTCGAAATTGGAATATGAGGGCTACGACTGACTGAATGCATTATTTGTTGCAAAAAATAATAAATTCCATATTGATGTATTCATTCCATGTGACCAACTTACTCGTTGTCATTCACATGAAATTAGTTATATATAGTAATGTAGGAAATAGAAAAACAATTTTTCGGACACCATTCCTGGTAACAGAAAGTAGGAAAAAACAAACCATTTATCTTTTTTTCTGATTTCAACACTAATGCTATATATGTCAAGATATTTCTTTTTACGACGTAATATAATAACATCGATAGTTTGCCTGATTTTATAAGTCCGAATATTCAGATGTGCATTCATACAAAAAAAACAAGTGATAAACATTTTACTAATCAGTATTTTATTTTTTCTGGGTTTTTTGAACTTGTATTATACTTATATATATTTACATTAATTTCCATGACTATTAATTAATGCAAAGTTTATAATATGTAACAACTAATATTATTAGTTTTACTCGTAAAGCGTTTCATAGCGCTAAAATATGACCTGTTACAAACAATAGCATTATTTCAATAGGCTCCACATAAATTTGCATAGTAGATGTATATTTTACATCATTTGATTTAGTTATGAATATCTACTGCAACAATTAAGTGACATTCAGACAATAATCTTTATTGGGTTTTGATACATTTTTTAGTAGTAACAGTACTTCTCAAAATTCCGTTGTTAAATAAAAATGGACCTAACAATTCTTTTTTAATTCACCATATAACATAAAACTAGTCATCTGTTTTTACATAGTTTCTAGAAAGCACAGTGTTTGCATTTGAGATCGTACTGATAGTAATCGATTAATACAACTCGTAAGAAGTGGTTCTTTTTTCTTATTGGCCAGAACAAATGTGGGCGGAGTTGCTAGTATTCCATCATAAAAGACTCAAAGCAATGGTGAGGAATTGCGCTAGTAATCGAGAAAATTTTGATGGTAATCTTGATTTGTAAGACTACTGGGATAATATCGACAAAGTCTTCTCTATAAACTATAGGCTCTATAACTGTATGTACATACACTATGTTGCCCATATTTTTATATAGGCACCTCTCACTCAGCCTTAATAACCTATTTCACGAACCACCTTATTAATTTAAGTTACATAAAAGTAGGGCGAAAGAGCACATTTAATCTATTATCTAGTTCAGTCGTGAAATATGTCATTGAGCCTGAACGAGAAGTGCTTTAAGGATATGGCCACTATTTTATTCATACATTTAACGCTACTTCTACTTTTCTTTTACAACATGAATGGTTGAAACCATTATCCCAACTTAATTACGCTATACATGTACTAATTGAACTCGAAGCCAATTTCTAAAAATTAAAAAGAAAGAAACAGTGGAATACATAGATGCAAAGTGCTCACTAAGTGAACACCAGTAATATTTTATTTTAATATTAGGCTGAGTGCAGTTGTTCTAAAGATTATGGGTGACTAAAACATAAACTATTGTTATCTCGCATCAAATATTCGTACAAAAGATATGAGTAATGCTAAGAAAATTTATCGTAAAAATCATCTATTTAATAATTAGCATACAGATATTTAATCGAATAAGTTTGTACCTATCCAAGAAGTACAATTTCACAGTATTTGAACCTATTGCTTATAAGAAGCACTGAGAAGATTCGGGTAATATTTAATGTGATTGGACAACTGGCATATAATGCTAATAAGGCATAGTTACCAGGATGTGTTGAACGAATAGTAGTAATAGAAAATATTATTACCATGTCAAAATGGACTTCTGAATTTACTCAGTATTTGCCTTCCACTAAAACTCCAAGCACACGTTTTTCTGTATTTATATTTATTCTCTAATAAGTTTTATGTTTTAGTTATGTATTTATGACATTTTTCGGAGATATTAAAGCAATGACGATAGATATTTTTCACTCTCTTAAAGAAAAAAACTTTCAAAGTCTAATTTAACAGACTGCTATTCTGAACGGGAAAGTACAGATTTCTGTGTAGGATTTACGCAGTCTCTGATTCAGTCTACTAAATTGAGTGATTGATGCGGCACACAAACTTAAAAATTGCACCGTTTACACTCCGACTAACACCTGCCATTTATTACTCCGGAGAAATCACTGACCGGCGAAGAAATCTAGAAGATAGTTACACAATGGTAAACAGAGAATCAGTTTCTATGCCACATCAGCTGACCACAGACTGGCGTTTCTGTTGTCGTTTTTTGCAAAACAATACATTGCAAGAGTCTTCGATTGCACAAACATTATAGAATCAGACATGTTTATGGTAGATAAAACAGTTACATTATTAATAAAACAATGCTGTAGTATAGCAAGTTCAATATCAGGAATATATATATACAATGTATGCCAATTTGTCTGACCTCCCTATTATTTTTCCATTTTGAATGAACGAAACAAGTTCTAATACATATAATGATGCTGCAACCATTGAATTATTATTGTCTTTAGCTTTCAGACTCCACTCTATCAGGATTTTATGAGTTTCATTAGATTCGAAACGTGTGATCGAGGGAGACGCATGCAGATTACAACGGCGCCAATCAGTCTTTTCCTCGCTAGCCTAGCAGCTCGAAGGATTCCTGCAACGTATTTTTTGGATAAATAGTCGTTTTTCTGAAATTAATGGAAAATGAAGAATTTTTTGAAGTGCGTAGTCCTTAAAACACTTATATTTCATGTTTTTCATATGTAATTATAATTCCAAACATTTTTCAACTATATCTTATTATTCTACATTATACTAGAGTTGAACATCTAGTGAGTTTTCTAGTGGTGTACTAGAAAATTTATACTTTATACCTCAAATAGTTAAATTTCTGTGAAGACACTAGTAAAAGTGTTGTGTATAAATAAACTATAAGTGTAAATTTTGCCTTATTTATTCGTGTAATTTCTTTTAATAGAATGAAACCATAAATAATAGCACAACTTCATAATAGAATGAACACAAAGAATAAGAAAAATTTTTCAAATGAAGGGATTCCTATTGGTCATTCACCATTTCTAAAAATATTACGTAAATTTTTGTCGAATTGGAAGTGCTCGTCAGCCCTCTATAAATCCTGCGCATCCAATGGTAATTACATGTGGCACAGATGTCATTATAATAAATAGACAAATAAAAGAATAGGTTTTTATCAAAGGATAAGCGCCTCCGCAGTCACAGTCAGCATCACTTATTGAGTTTTTCTAGGATTACAGCGTTACTGAAGTTTAACTTCGATTTACCTCACCCCCAACTTAAATCCAAGAGATCAGAAAATCATCCTTAAACATTGTTTCTTTAAGCACATAATAATATTATGTCCTAGGAATATAATTAGAAAGCAAATCTCACTATCTTTAAAGTTTAGGATTAGGTTTTACCACTTTCTTTACCCTATAATTTATAATTAAACTGCCCTTGGGTTTCGATGTTTCATGTTCATATTGGCAATAATTATGCTTAGTTTAAAATTAACGATTTTTCTTGTAAAGTTCTTTGTTAATATTGATTAATTATTTTAGTGTCTAGACACAGTATCTCGCTTATTTATTTCAGAATTTTAAGTTTAACAGCATAGAAGACGGAAACTATAGGTAATTACTATTGATCGTCAACTGACGTGAACACTGAATACAGCGTTGTTCGGCATTTTTCTTTCTTTCCAGGTAGAAAAACATTAGTGGGCGTAAAACAGATATAACATTCTCCAATTTCACTACACTGTCGTACTTCCTTCTGTTACAATAAGACATGTTTTTGAAAACCGAAGTACATTTTTGTATTTTTATCTCTAATCAATTAAGAGTTAAGTAAGCCTAAGTTAAATTTCATGTAAAACTCTAGTGAAGTAATTATTAAGGTCAGTACCTTGAATGAAAACTATCAAATGACGTGATCTAGAAATTAAACGAAACTTTTTAAAGCATATTTAAAATCAATGATATATATATTCCATACGTGGTAGATATTGAACTGAATATCACCATCTCTTTTTTTCTCATTTGTTCTTTTATTTGTTTTATATCTAGCGCATACTTTGTATGCAGTGCAATTTTTAGTATGGTCTTTTTTCATGTTTGTTTTTTCTGGTGTTTCTGTTTACTCAGAATATGGCTCCTCCAGCTATTTATGGTGAGCCCAAAATTCGATCGACAGAGCATGGATCCGTATTTCTTGAGGTCGAGTTTATAAATTGGAAATAAAAATAAGCACAAAAGGCGAGAAAATCTCCTTTAATTTATTACTAACTGTATTAAATTGAAGCTTGAACTAGACAAAAAAATAGAGAATTTATATAGTCATAAGCACTTTTATTTTATTGGTTATATTTGTTCATTATTTTAACAATGAGAACAGTTTAGGTATTTGTGACAGGTGCTGATCCAACAAAAACAAAATGGATGATTGGGGACAAGGAACTCGAGCAAACTGAAAACTACAAATTCTCCTATACAGATGAAGGTGGAAATAGAAAGAAGCTTGTTTGTGAAATAAAGGTAGGTTAAAATCGGTTTGAGCTTATAAAGTGTACAATAGCAGAGAACGATAAGAAAGTAGGTTTATATTTTGCTTGAAATCAATATTTAAGTTGGTCTACAGTAAAAGTTGAAATGAGATACCCCTTATTTAATTTCTTCCAAATGGATATTGATCAGAGAAGTATATTACCTGGAAGGCACTTTTAACAATACTTTGATCCCGCCTTACTAAATGAATTTCTTTTCTAAGAATAATTACTTAAACACTAAAATCCCAGTTTCTTCAGATAAAAAGAATTTAAGCATATGAAATGTAAAGCCTTCTCATTTATCACTTTTAAATTCAATAAGTTATCCATTTCGTCATACATTCAGTCGAAAAGTTTGGTAAACACCCTCAAGATTGAAAATTACTTATGGATTTTTATAAATAGTAATCGAATATAGGTATAAGATGCATATATGTAGGAATTTGACAAGCCTCTAGCTGGAGAATATCGAGCTGTCTTTTATTCATCGGATGGAGAAAATTCAGCAACTTTCACCGTTACAGCTGGAAGTGAGTTCTGCAAAGCTCGATATTTCTCTTTTAATAAGATTTACTAAAATGATTTATTTTAACAAAGATTATATGAATGAAAAGACGTTTTTTATTTATGATATTCATATAAATCCGTTACACGAGTTTTTATTAGCTTTATTACCTTTAAGTATGGTTTTTATTAGTATTCATCATCTTGTTAGTGTAAGTCCTATTGCCTTGCCAATGGACTAAATCAGAAATGGAATGCAATTTTCATGTCACATTTATTTCAAAACTACTCAAAATTATCAGACGCCCCGGAATTCCACGACAAGCCTCATATTGTACAAAGAGACAACGGAAATGTTATTGTAATAAAAGTTCGTGCCAAATCTCATCTAGAAATGAAGGCAGAATGGTTCAAGGTTAGTCACTTGAGGATTATCTACTGGAATTTATAATCTAATGCAACTTTTAATATGGTGTTTTATATTACTATAATCTGGTTTAAATATCAGCTAACTAATATAAAACTCATTTCAATTTAAAGATTTACTATTGTATTAATTGTTAATTTTCCGTTAGCTAAACCACATCTAGAGTTTCATCTTGTTACATCTTAATTTAAGAGGAAAGTTTGGATTTCTAAATTGTCAAAATAAAAACAAGACAAGTAATTTTGGCTAAAATGGTAGCGCAGCTAAGTTTATTGTTCATCGCCCTACGCGGCAGCCCCTACACATGCGTGAATTTTTTGAAGGCTAACGTAGTCGAACTCAGTTAGGCTTTTCTCCATAACACGATGATGCATTGTAGATTATTAGCTTTCGCTCCTGTCTACATTTGTGTTTTTGCCTTGATATTTTTTTTCTTATGTTATAGTAATAACTTATTAAAAAGACAAAATGATAACAACTGGTTATGCATATATAATTGTTCTAGATCTTTAAAATTCTTTGCCCGCCCAATGAAATGCATGGTAATTTATAATTATTATTACAAATGTTTTCTTTTATTACTCATATCTAGTAATTTGTAGGCATTTAGTAAATATATTATTATTCCAGGATGATAAACCAATCAAAACAAGTGATCGAGTCAAAGCTATTGTAAAGAAAGATGATAAAGTAAGAATGAATATTCGGAAAAGAAAGTAATATTTTGAACCATAATATTTAAGCACAAAACATTCATTTTTTAGGATAAGGATGGGTATCAGTATCTCCTGGAGATTCATGGACCTGAAAAAGAAGATGAAGCTAAATACAAATGTGTGGTAAAGAATGCTGAAGGACAAAACCAGCAGTCCCTCAACCTTGTCTTTGATTAAATTATCTGTGTCCCTTTAATTACTGAAATTTTTTTCTTTATTATAGCAGTTATTTTTGTCAATCGCCCCAACTAGTGGTATATACTGAATAACTATTTTATATTTTTCAATTTATAAATTTTGCTCAGCTCTATATGGTTTAGCGATTAAACTTTGAGTGGCAAATATTTTATTAGCTAATGTGGTTTCCGATCTTTAGTAATATTATCCTGAGGTATGATATAAAAGATAAATGTTGCTAGTATAAATGATGTACTACTGCAATTGCTTCGTTCTATACCTTGATTGCAGTCTCATGTGGAGCAATTTGTTCAGAACATGAAATTAACTACAGTGAAAAACATAGAAACAAAATGAGTCTTACTATAAATTTAACGCCTAATTTCACACAATTTTATAGGAATTTCATTGTGGTCTAGAAAGACATGAAGCGAGAATGCAGGAAAAACAATCAGGTGGTAAATTACTGCGAGAAAATGCAGAAGGGAATGCTTTTTGAAGGAAATGTCACCTTAGCTCATCAATAGGGCTATGTTCAAGAGAGTTAAGCCTTTTCGGTGGATATATTGCCAGTGCTAGGTGGCAATCTCTCTCTAGGGAGGCGATATGGATTATCAAAGAAACACAAGACCGGCCCTCTCCCAATATTTCTTACTCGAATAATACATCCACTCAAACTCATTCTTCGTTATCATCAAAAGTTGTCCCGCTCGTAAACAATTTTATGCGTGGTGATATATTCCTAAGAAGTCTTCTATTATGAATTCATCTTTGCTCAAAGCAATATATCGGAGATCACTACTATTCCAAGTTTTAAAAATTTGTCTCCTTCATATAGTATTCATTAATTGCGAATCATAATATCGCTATTGTCCGATTTTCTTAAACCTTGTTAAGTTTATGCAAAGCGTTTGCTTAAAATAAGTTTGCACAACATGCACTGTAAATTAGAGTCTCTGAGTAGTTGCATTGATGGGTTCTCGTAAGTTGGTGGGAGTGCTGTACGTCACTACGTAGGCCCATTCACTATTTTTCAACCTATAAGGGTCGGCGCAACGGATGTAGTTGTTTTGTTTTGAGACATTGCGCCTAAATTATTATGATCATTTAAAACGAACCAGTTCACTATTTTATGGCATTCTTCTATTACTTAATTCCTAAATCTCTAAACTGACTATCTAACTTTAACATAAGAGCAATTTCTAGTTCCCTGTCGATTTAGATTATATGCATATATAGTAGTAAATCACAATAACATAAGTTAAAAGAATTTCGACAGCTGCTTATCAGGAATCAGAGCTATTCTGCGCTTAGCAAATGTTACATGATGTTTAAAATAGTGTGGAGCAAGTGGTTGCTCAAATTATGTTGCTTACAATATCACCCTTACTAGAGGATTAACATTAGGATTGGTATCTATTCTTCTTTAGTAACATTTATATAGTCGATGTACTGTAAATTTAATGCATACTACTTCAAACTTGAAATCCGTTTATATATACGAAGGTTTTTGATTTGCAAAATAGGATACTTGAAAAAATTTGTAAAGAAGATCTTAATATTAAATTTAGTGCTGAGAGGAAAAATTATGTGCTGTGAAAGAATCTCTTATACATAGTAAAGAGTTTTATGGTACATTTATGAAATATTTAGATAAAGTTTTAGTAGATTGCTGCTTTCCTTTGTAAATAACATTACTATTATCGGAAAGAATCTTTTTATGTTTAACAAACGTTTCACTTGATTTGTACTAATAGCTGTCAAAAATATTTATTTACTTAACGCTTTTTAATATTAAGAATATTTCAAACATGTATATTTAAACAGCAAATCTGTGCATCTCTACTCATGTATATCTATCTAAATGCGAAGAATGAAGCAAACAACATAACTATCCCCCAATTATGTCGTTATTTTATCCAAACCTAAACTTGTGAACACTCCATTATAACAGACTCGGAAACGAGTAAGAAAGAGCACATAGCTGATCAATTCAGTGTAATAGTTATGTTAGCCCATTCCAAACTAAAAAGAGGGCATGTCGTTCCAGAACATCCCATTTCTTTTCTACTTATCTTTGAAAATACTCTAAATTACTTCCTAAAATATTTTTACGTTGTATTCGATATGAATGATACACATATACAATTTTGTAAAACTTTTAGTAATATATTTAAAAAAAGATTGGAATAAATTTTTTTGTCTCATTTTTTTAAGTCCATTAGTGAAGCCACTGAAAGATGATTTTTGGGAGGGTTATTGAATTAGCGCTGGGGAATATAGCCATTGGCGCTTCTTTGTCTATTTACACTTCTTTGCTACTTCCAGCATGCACTTTAAACGTCATCTCAGCAACGTTTAAATTATATAAAAGTTTATTCTCCTAATTTGGTCTCTTTATATAACATACATTATCATCGATGACTCCATTTTAAATTCCATTATACACAAAGTCTCCATTAAAATAAACTCTAGGTTTGAGTATTATCGTTTTTTCGTATCCTGAATGAAGTCGACGTTATAAATGATGCTCTTCTCTCAAGAGCCAGTCCCACTATTCACTGGAAATCGGAAATGCCTTGCTGTCAACAGTGAATTCACTCCTTTCCTTTTTGCCAATTTGCTTCTGGGGAGATAAGTGCATATCTCATTCTTATTATGAGCTACTACTACTACTCTACACAAGATTGCATATAGATATACATCTAATAAGCTGTAGAACCATTGTTATTTGGTAAAAGATAAAACAGTAATCGATAATTATCATTAACTGGTTATGAGCTCAAAATGAATTTGATAGTGTCAAAGGTGGTGAATGGTATGACTTTTAGCAAGTAATCTTTGAGGCAAAGCAAAAACTATTTGTTTACATGCATTAATGGAAATTCCTACACGTTGTTTATTGTTTGGAGCTCATTGCAAAGCCCAGTTTACATATTTGCATTAAATGTTATATATGTGATCTTTCCCATTATTTTTACTAAATACGTATAATAGGAAAACTAAAATATTCTGGTCCAATTCTCGAGCTATAGCAAAATTCATGATTCTCATAAAAGAAGAATGGTTTGAACAAATTAGAATTCGTATTACCGCCTGAAAGAAGAAAACACCATGAATGGTCAAACAAAAAGTGATTGGGACAGAGAATGACTCAATTGGCTTCGTCGTTTTGTTGACGAATGGTTGTCGTGAGGCTATCAGAGTTACCTCCAACGCAGTGCACAGTGATGTAGTCTAGTTTCGTCTAATTGATTATAAAACTTTTATAATTTTACCAATATAATTATGAGAATTAGTTTTCTTGATTCTAGATCTTAGTTTTTTATATTGTAAGTAGGCACCACCAAAATAACTCGTATCAATACCACTAATTTATTTTTATGTTTATGAATTCAATCTGGCAATAAATTGCATGGTTTTAGTTCTGTGTTTACAACCAAAGCAAGTTGTCTTAACTGATTTGGTGGTTTTTATTCTCAATAATATATTTATTTTAACTTCTTAAACTTGGATATTAGTTGACTAATACTGCAAAATTCGAATTTCTGTTACCCATATTTTTAGCGTCGCATTTGATTTGGTTAGATTATATATTATTAGACATTAATCTCCCTTCTAGTAACTTTAAGTTTAGATTATCAAGCGTGTAAATCGAGGTACGGTCGTGTGATGCACAATAGATCTATCTCTGATCTACTAATGAGTAAACTGAGAGATTATTCTATAAAATTAGAAGGAATTTGCGCATTGTTTCGTCAAGTAGCATATACTATTCGTTTTTCAAAGTATGCTACATGTTATCAGCTTGCGAATACTGCAGATTAAGTCTATTATTTTTATGCCTTATATGGGACCTGGAAGTAGTTAATTTTGTACATTGATATTAGGACAAGCTGGACAAGTAATTGTATAAGTTATTTTAATAGTTCATTACAATTATTTTAAAAACTCTTTTTTTCTGAGAATTGTTGTCTTTATAACAAAATTCTATCTCTAAGTTACAGGTATAATTCGCAAATCTAGTTCAACTATTTCATTAAAGATAATAAGTGTTAATAATAATAATTTTATAGATAAACTTCGTTAATTATCTGAGCAGTTTAAAGTTATGTATTTCCATTATCATTTATATTAATTTATTGATTGTGGTTAACGAGATAATCAGGCACATCCGAAGCACAATGGGTTGTACACCACTTTTTTCAGGTAATCTAGTTATGACATCTGGAAAAGCCTTGGTTTAAAAGTACGAGGCTACCCAAAATAACAAACTTTTCTAATTCTTGAATGAGTGCCTTCATACAGCAACGGAACAACTAGTTGTGAATTTGAGGTCTATTTTGGTGTACACAATTAATTTCTTTGGATTTCTTGCAATTTACTTGAAATACTAACGCTTTATCTTCTATAATGCTTAGGCAATATATTTGGACAACCACCCTTACGTCTGCTAGAAGGCCTGACAATTTAATTTGAAGACTTCCAACGAACCTGCTTACGAGTAAGCAACGTTTAGATCATTCAGTAAATCAATTCCAACATGGCTGTTGAATTATCCTGAGACGAGTACGTTCTGTCTTCTTCAAATACACGTAATTTTAAAATTTTACCTGATTGTATTAATTATTTTCCTCGTGGTAGACTATTGTATTCGTCTCAATTCTTTATATTTCTTCATCATCCATCCCTTCTCTAGTTCGTTTCTTTGGCAATTTCTATTCGTATAACTCCTTCACACCAATTGCTAGTAACAGCGTAAATGGAACAAACCCGATTTACTTAGTCACGGATACATTTTCATTGCCTACCAGCCAGCACATGTGTTGTTACTTTAATATAACAATGACCCTAGCCTTCACCCACTTAAATTGGCAAACGATACTTTTAGAATAATAATACATAGTGTCGACATTATATCATAGATATAATTACCTGTTATTTGAAGACGATCGATGCCTAATGCTTTCTGAAGTCGTCGACTATCTCGCAGTCGACTCAACTCTCAATTTGTTTGCGAAAATGAGCGCTTCTCCATCCTCGATTGGTCTAATATCAAATTTCTTTCTAGAGACGACGCCTGCAGCGCATGTATCAACGTTGCATTGTTTGCCTATTTAATGTGATTATATTTATTATTTATCTATAGAATAACCAATTATTGGAATGAAAATACATCTACTAGTGCTCAAGAAGTTCAAGTCAATGTGTTTGTTGCTTGACTTATTTCTGACTTTACACGAGCCACATTGTTGATGATTGAGGAAAACAAAGAAGAAGAAGCAAGACTTGAGGGATAAGACGTATTCTATTTAGTGACCATCTGTTATAGCAGTGATTTTAAGCAATTTTTGGAACATTCATAGGCATGATTTTAAACACAAGATATTTGATATTACCAGTTCATAGTATAACCTAGTACTTACCGTTAGATTTTATATGACCCAAGTGATTAATGTGCCTTTACAACGAAGCTCTTGGCTTCAGATCCAATTTTGTTACCAGATAGAAATATGTGTTGTGTTCCTGCTGTGCCAAGCCGACGCACCATTATTTTGCCAGGCTGCCTTTCCAAGCCATATTTGATCTTATTTTTCTACCACATTGTTTCACTATTTACCTTTATTTCTTCTTTTGTATTACCTTCTTGCTACTTTTTTTTCACTTCTCTTACTATCTCATAATCATCTTCACTACTTATCTATGCCTTCAATTTGACCTTTTTTAATATTTGTTACTTTTAAATATTTATGATATTTTAAAAATCATTTTTATCTTGTTCCTGAAACTTTCGAATCGCCAAATATTAAAATGCTTTTTTATAAGTGTGATAATCCAAAATTGTTTTTTTTTAATCTTTGGGAGATTATTAATGTTATTCATATTTTGCTACATTATAAATGTAATTTTTTTTGGTTTTATATATTTACAATTGGATTTTAAATTTTACTTGGGGCCATAAAAGATAATTCTTTACTACAGTTTAAAAACAATTAGTTATAGAATATCTAAACTCTTTGAAATATTAATTTTTTTTAAACCAACACAAAATAATCATTTGTATTCATTAAGATCATACAAACTTTGAGTCATGTAGATATATTTCCGGTACAAGTTCTAAATGTCTAGCAACATAGTTTTGAAAAATTCTCACTTCCAGAGCTTATAAATTTTCCATTTGTATATGATTTTTTTCAATTTCCTGCAATATTTCCTATCATAATTTTACTGAGAATTTTCAGGATTTTAGACCAATGGGTAATCTAACCGTACTTGGTGAGCAAATTCGAATGATTGATTTGCTCATATTCACAGGCCTTGAAGCTCTTGGAGTGCTAGCTATTGTTGGAAATCTTGCTCTTATTACTGTTTTATTGAGAAATAAATACCTTTGTAGGGCTAGGTGAGTTTTCAACAACTAGGAAAAGTTCAATTATATAATATTTTGAATTTAATCTCAATGAGATTCTAAAATAACTATGTGGAGTACTAAAATATTATAAAGCAACATATTTTTAGATTTAAGGTTTGTATAATTCGATGTATAGTACTTAAATTAAACTTATTGTCGTGCATGACCGTTATCCACGCGCCGTTGCTTTCGACTGAGCGGAATGTCTTTTCTCCTGGGAACACCGCATTTTTCAAGACTAAAGCGAAGAAATTAGAAGTTAGCAAGCAAGTGGGAACAGATAGTGCTAGTACTCGAGTGAGAGAAGTTAAAAATCTAGTCTTATGCTGTACTTGTAAGTTATAGAGAAAAAGCAGTTATTAACTCCAACATTCCCCTAGATGTGCTACAGTAAGGTTTATTTTGCCGTCCTTCACATATATCAATGAAAAATAAAGTAGAGAGCATGAACAATTTGTATTTTTCAATAACTTTTAACTAATATATCTAATTTTAATAGCATTTGAATCTGGGGATTTTTAAGCTTCATTTTAATGCTTAATCTGGCTATTGCTGATGTTCTACATGGAATTGTGACTACCTGTTACTTCTATCCTCCAATAGTTCTAAAAACAACTCACGTCGGAGAACTCATCATTCGGCTATTCAACATTGTCGATTGGACAGCATGGGCCATCACATTAACGTGAGTTGATATCTATTGCTTTCGACCTTCCTTAATGTCAGTTGTAGTTCTAGAATAGAAGCAAGTGTTTGGCTTTTGACTCGCTATACTTTCTCTGCAAATGTGAACCGTAGACAGTAATATTTTCGCAGAACCTCAACCATATACCTTATGTATATAATGAAGTAAAGAAAACAATAAAAACATACGTGTATTTGTTTCATCTCGAAAAATTTTAAAGCGTTATCACTTGAATAATAACTAATCTAGTATAAGACTAAAATAGACATTTGTTTTTACCGGACATTCTTTTTTCAAATAAAGGATAGATCCATTAATTCTCTGTCAGCCTCTAGTTGTTACATCTAACTTCACCCGCACTTTGTGACGGCCATTTTTCTTCTTCGTAAAGTTAGTAACCATGGGTAACTTTTTAGCACTTAAAAGTATTTAAAAACATTCGCTCACCTCAAATTATTTTTAAAAAAACCATCAATGGGATTTTCGCATTATGGTAGTATAATGCAATATCATAGAGAATATAGAAACTTCGAAGCAGGTTATGAACACAAAGTTATTTATAATTTAGACATATGTCTGCAATCTGTCTTGATCGATTAATTGCAATCATGCTCTACGGTCGCTACAATATCATCGTGACTATTTCAAGAATAAGGAACTATAGGTATCATCAATAATTTACTATAAATAGAAAATACTCTCACTTTCTGTAAACGTTTGCTTTCTTTGCAGTTTGAGCTGTTGGATGTTGTTTCTAGCCACTAACATTGTATTTTACTTCGCCGATTTCTGTTGTATGATACGCCCACTACAGGCACAAAACTACTACAGTTTCGGATATATTGAAACTAGTGAGTAATTATTCCTTTTCATTAATTAATGTAGTTAGAACAAAAAGACATTAAAGCCATATTGATGGATGAAATGAAAAAGTTGTATTTTCATTATCGTTATCCTTTTCAATGTGATTTATATTTAGATATGCTCAACCTGTATGTTGTCACGTACACGCCACTTGAGATAGCTACAATTTGTATTCTGTCGATTAGCAATCCGATTACTCTTGTTCAGCTCTATAGAAGACATAAAAGGAAAATTGCACTCAAGCAGTGGGTATAGATAAATGACTCTTAAATTGCAAAGTCCTTGTTCTTCAAATTTAGGTTTAATATTAGCTTCTATATGCATGCATATTATGCTGGAGTATATATATTTGCCTTGATTGTAATGTAATGTTTTGTATATTTCGTAAAATGCACGTTTAGTATGTTTGTAGTGCTACTGAGATTTTAGGCAAGGCACTCAAAAAAGCAGTTCTGAATCTTCATCATCACTGCTCAAACAGCAAAGGTCACAGTGGCATAGGTGAGTCAGGTTGTGATTTTATTAATCATAACCTTGATCTATATAATTCGTCTACACTAAATTCTAGGATAATTTTTTAAATCAATAGGTCCTGTAAAATTACTTTAAGATGATGACATATTTAAAAGTCAAATTCTTAAGCGGCTACCAGACTCTTGCACACCTCCCAGTGTCAGTTAGATCATTGAAGATCCTGCCAAGAGCTAGAAGGTAGAATGGCTGCACTACCATTAACATTTTAAATCAGAAGCGAAGTCGAAATGTACTTATGTATCTTTTGGGACGTTTCGACCGCGTTGTCTGATCATTCATTTTTCTCCGCTTTTAGGTTCCACACAACAATCTCCTCACCATATAAAATAGTGTTAGCCACAAGTTTACAGCCCGCATTTGCTAACCTGCATGCGAGATCCGTCCGTTCACGAGGAGATAGTTAACTACTGACCATTATTATATATTTACTACTCAACCATGTACAGATATTTCAATACAATTAAACTAAAATGCTGCAAATGTATAAGTAACATCCATATCTTTCAGAGCTACTCTGTTTTAATTCCTAGTTTATTCTTGATTCTTCTCACTTAATATGAGAGTTTAAAAATATAAAGTTGAGCGAAGCCTTTTGATTGGTCTCTAAGAGACAGCAGATCGAAGATGAAATTCTTTATGGGAGCTGCATCAACGGCATAGTTTTTCTAAAATTAGTGCATGTTCCTCCTCCTGAGCTACAGTAGATTGTGCTAACGTGATAAAAAAATCTTCAAGTATTTAGGAAGCTTTTGAATCTAAATACTACTTGTAGACAACTTCACTGCATGAGCATGTTAAATGCACGTATCTTTCTGCCTTCACTATCCATTGTTCATTTCTTTTGAACTAAGGACACAAGAATGTCAACTGTGGTCAAATTATTTAACTAACTAATCCGCATTAATTGTGCTTATTTCGACCACTTTGACAGGACTGTGCATGGGAATTTTTGTTTTAAGAATAAAATTTTCAGAGCAAGCACGATGTTGTTAGAAATGTCGATGAAAATGGGTAGCAAACACATGGCAACTACTGATGTAAGAGAAATTGCTGCAAAAAGGGCTAACAGACAACAACAAAGAATACTTTTACAGGTAGAAAATATTATAAACAGCGAAAAAATGCTAGGTTTATTTATTCCAGAGATTTGATCATCAACGTGTGATTTTAGATATCTGTCGTGGCTCTGATATTCTACGCATATATGACCGCGTACTATATATCGTACTACAGTCGCTATTTCCAATCGACTGCTGCGATGGTTTTTAATAGCTTCTTCTACTCCACGACACATATGATCAACCCTGTGATCTATTTCTCGCTGAACAAAGAGATGAGAGCACAGCTGTGGTAATTTTGTAATAAATTCACTTTGCTCTTTACGTCAAAGCTAACAACTATTAATATAAAAGCAATGCTACTGTTCACAATCTTAAAATGATAATTTTATGCTAGCATTTATACGGAATGATACAATGGTTAAAACCACTAGTCATTTTTAAGGTATTTTTTTCAGTGTATTTAGAAATTTCCTGCATATTATTTATACAGAATTGGAATTAAAGATAATTCCCTTTAAATCGTCCTGATTTTCAAAATTTATATTCCTTCCACCTATTTTTGTAGAGAATTTTCTTTCTTCATCAATGTTTATGTTTTACAGGTGTGCATTTTCGGATTTGTTAGGTTTTATTGGATGTAAGAAAAAGGACCCTTATGGGTTTGCCAACACTTCAACGAAAATAAATCAGAGCACCAAAGGACTGACGTAAGTGTGAGAAAGTATGCGTAGTATATTCACTACAATATCTATTAAGATTATACACATAAAAGAAGGATTATACAGTTCTATCTTACTATTAAATAATGTATTTGCATTATTTATAACAGAATGAATAAAACAAAAGTGAGTGGTGCTTCCTGCAGTGAGACTTCACCACTTTTTTCTTCAGCCCATCATTATAAGTGAGTGTATTTATTTAGTAAATTCCAAACACATTGGTGCATATATTCATCTATATAAATATGATCTCTGTGAAAACAGGTCAACTTGTGAGACTGCCATGTCTCAAGAGGGAGACGAAGCACAGTCCAGCTCAGCTGGTGCAGAATCCGCTGAAATCCAAGCCATAGTAAATAATGCTAGTTATGAGTCTGGTATGCTTTCAGTGAGAATTAGAAAGGTATTATTATAGCTAATAAAATAATAATATGCATATGTTCAGTGTTAAAGAATAGCAAATAATAGGTTTGAAAATATCACAATTTGAATGGGTAAAGTATATATTACCTGTATTACACATGTATTGCCATTGCATTTTACTATTTAGCAATTATTTAAGAATAATTAAAATCATCGTTTAAATATGCGAACGCCTTGTTAAATTTACTAGAAAACAATTATATAACAATCGTGGTACAAAGCTACACAAGTACAACGATGATAAATTCTGGCATTATAAATTATAATTCTCATATCATCTTCGGTTATATATAGTTTTTAGAAGAATATCAAAGTCTACATGACGAAATTGAAAAGAATAAGATGACATCATGTGAACGTTCTGCCTTCTTGAACCAACTACTTAAGGTAAGTATAAATCTTATTTGAGAAGAATTATGTGTTAATATCTACCACTGAGTTTAACTTAATATGAAATCAGGTGCTTCAATACACTAGCAGTCATTCAGTGCAAAGTGGTTCCTTAGCGGTTGACCTACATTTGAGGGCCTCCCGCCCTCACAATGCTCTACTACCTAAAGCAGTGAAGGGAAAGTTAGTGTGATTCCCTAAAAGTCAAAATGAGGAAAATAGTATCATCAGTTATGTAATGTCACCTAATGTTTCACGATTTTTATAGTGAATAACAGAAGTTTATGGATAAAACTAGTTTTTCACATTACAATTTACCAACAGCTTTGCAGGTTTATGCGGATGTCAACAACCATGCAAATGATTGCAAAGGAACCTTTAGACAAATTTGATCAAGACATACGTTTAAAAAAAAAGTTAGTTAAAAATCAAATAATTGAAAAGAGAATTCCTTCCTAACTTCTGGAAATATTTACTGAGCATAATCTTCATTATCAGGTTTCTATCTATGACTACCCTTGATTGCCAACCATTACTAAGTGATGAAAGAGAACTTGAAGAGGAAACTCCAGTCGATTCTCCCAGTAGATCGAGGTAAAACAGCTTAAGTTTTTTATTTTACAATGCATTTATAGTATAACTTAGCTAAAACAACAGAATATGAATACTTGATTCTTTATGTAGACTGCTAATAAAATAATCTATTCTGAGCCGTTCTAACCACTACAAAGTTCTATTACAATTTATTACAGATCTTCTTCTTTGTTATCCTCATTAAATGGTGAACATCAAAAATCAGAACTATTACCTTCTGATAGTCTTGCATTCCTTCTGAGCCATACGGAAGAAGAATATGATGATGAAGACATAGCATACCTTTGAAAATCTCCATTCTAAGCAACTAAAACATTTTAATGCATTTCTGATTTTATATTTCATTTATACCGACAAATTTTTGATATAGTAGACACGATGAGTTCTATCCTAAATATAGTCTTATATAGATTACGGTTTGGGATCATTTATACTTCGACTTAATTATTTTTCTATTCTTTGGGTTATATATATATGCTATAAGTTTAATATTTCTTAGATTCATATTAGTTTCAAATTGAGAAGCGGCATATCTTTAGGCGTTAATACTTGCATAATAACTGGAACTAGCAGCATCCTAAAATCATGATTTTAATCAGTTTACGAGTTTTTAATATCTAAGTGTGAGATATGAATTAAATTCAAAGAATACGTGTATCTTTATGTGAAATACACAAGAAAATTGGATGATAACTTCGCAATGTTAAATTAGTAATTCGTCTGGAGGATTCAAAAGAAAGGGTAAAGAAGAACAAATCGCTTGCTTTATTGTTATTGGACAACACCAATGTGCAGATCTTTCATGTGAAAGTAAGCGGAGATCGAAATCGCAGAAAACATGATTTCAAGGGATATGTTTACCAGAATTAAATAAAGACAGGTAAACAAACAGCTCATTTAAGTAATTAGAGTAAGACCATTTTTCACCTGAGAAAATGGAGCGTAGAATGGTAACTTTGAAGCACCAACAGCACGGCATTTCCTGTGAAGTACTTCCCTCCTAATTCTATGAACAGC
>JAJAVP010000018.1:7279-118010 GCA_020740425.3 Heterorhabditis indica
TTTTAACTTGTTCAGTATTATTTTAATGAAACTATTAAGTGTATTTGATAGTTTCTGTTTATCGATGCTAAGGTTTTTATCTTTTATTCTGCTTTGTTTTTAATTTAAATTTCCGCAGTTTATGGTAAGATTTGGATTTGGTTGGATCAATGTCTAGCACAGTAGTGAATTTATTTTGTTGTTGCGTTTTTAAATTGTAAATGGGATGTTTGAATTCTTTTAAAATGTTTTTTGTTGTATTATAGGCTCTTATTTATCTCACTTGAATTATTTTTTTTGTTTCGTGGTATTTAGTCAATTCTTCTTTTTTGTTAACCAACTGGTATTACATTACTTAAATTGTTTGAAATTGTGATGTTATTACCATTAATTTTTTTAGAGGTATTTAGAATGTACTGCGTTTTAAAATTTTAGATAGTCATGTTCTAATCTTAAGGCAAGTACGATTTGTCGTTAAATATGTTCCTTAGTAATTACTCATTTATTTTAATATTCCGTAGTGCCTATTATGACATTCTTGACCTGAATTTACTTTTATTATTCTGAAACTTGAAGTTATATTATCATTTAATATTGCATTTTGCTTTTTAAATGTCTTATTAAACAAAATGTAATGTTACATCCAGAAAAAGCATAGCATGTGTATGAATACTCCAGCGCTGATAGCGATATGGGAGTAGTACTAACATTATATTTACATCTTTGATGTAATATTTAATACGTATGGTTAATTTTCTGGTTCTATTTCTTATTGCAATGTTAAGCACAATTGTTTTTCAGGTTGTTAAAGAATATTGATTTAAACTATACTATAGTTTAGACCCATTGTCTTATTTTTAGAATAAAAGTGCACAGTTCAAATAATATCATTTGTGCGTAAATGCATTTCAAGATCATGTACTCAGAACCCTCGATTATGACCTGATATAGCAATGCTATCAAAGTTTTCAATGTTCCTTCATGTTGTCGAACTGATTTTACTTCTTTTGAATTATTAACCTAGGAAATTTCCTCAGATTAAATAAATATTAGTTTGAATATAATCTAGTATCAGAAAAACGGTAGGATATTTAAATATAAAGTGTCACTTTACTTAAGCTACACTCCATATTTTCAAAATATTATTGTATATTCGAAGAAGAGTTTATTTCTGCTTTAAATTCTTTGAAAATAGCTAATCACATCACTATTACTTCACTGATTCAGTAAATTAGAGATCCCAGAAAAGTTATATTATTTTACGTCAATTCAAATCAAAGCGGTGACCTGCAAGTAAAGGTACCACCTTGTATAAGTCCTTTGGGTGCAAGTACAGTGCTACACTATCGATATAGTAGCCCGGAGAGGTCACGAATTCAGTGCCTCACCTTAATTGGCGTAACGCTGGTGAAGGCTTAGGTTTGGTGCATGGCTTGCGTCGTCGCAAATTTAGTGCTGCGTGCATGGACCCATGTTTGGTGTGTCGACTATATTGACACAAAGGTGGTGGGCACCCGAGAGGTTGCGAATTCAGTGTCTCATCCCAATTAGCGTAACGCTGGTGAAGGCTCAAGTCCAGTGCTGCATGACGTATCTCGCATTTCTTATTGTCTTAAAACATCAATCGGTCCTTTCTAGCACGGTTAATATTTTCGTTAATTCGTTTAACTAGGAAATGCATCTTTTTTGGCCATTTTTCTTCAGGGTACAGATATCAAAGATGCCTTCACCAATCTCTACCATACGTTCTCATAAAAATGGCATATTTGATATGGATGATCAAGCGTTCCTCCGAGCATGTGCAGTGATTGGCGGTGTCCTTTTAATAGCGATCACTTACTGTTTTATTAAATGTTACAGGTAATTACGAGCATAATCGGGAATTGTTATCGAGATACATAATCATTTCTTATAATTAGTCGGTTTGCATGTTAACCATTTAAGTGTATACCAAATATCTCTAATTTTATTATCAGATCCATTATATCATTTACGGTTTTCCTGTCATAACTTATTTTCAAATTTTGGTCCTATTGTTTTAGGTCCCGGTACTCTTCGAGAACCCGCGTACGCAAATATGATATCTTATCAGCTGATGATCTACGAAGACCTGCTCTGGCTAGTTGTTCTGAATCCGAAGATGAAATCTTTGACGAGACACCAGACCGTCAAAAACTGGTATTAGATGGTTCCTAGCCTTTTAGGAAGTCTTACCATCATTATCTTACTAAATATTTCATCATCCGATTGAATATTAGCATGGATTCGATTTTTCAATAGTATTCGTTGACAGAATAATAGTCATGTACATCTGAAAAAAATAATACTGTTCCACATGGATTATGACGATCTCAATTTTAAAATATTTATTTATTTATTTATTTATCTATGTATAGGAACTTTTGTTGCTGGTTTCTATGCAATGGCTGTGATTCTATATATCAGAAGACGTATATTAATAAAAAATGAACCAAATAATATGACTGCTTTAAAGAACCGTTTAATAAATCGTATCCAATAAAAATACAATCACAGGATTTTGAACGTAAGCGGGCACTAATATCGCTATGGCAGATCATACAGTTTACCACTTTGTTTTAAAAATGGATCTAAATTAGTTGAAATAATTAATGTTCCCTTGTTTTTTTTCTAGAAGATCAGTGTCACTTTCAAGTAGAAAAAACGTCGGGAAATTTCCAAGAGATCCAGAAATAAAATGAAACCGGGCCCGTAGGAACATGAGGGTAAGTGAAATCAGATATCAGATTCACGACAGGTGGAACGCCATGCAATATGTAAGCTGCCAGCATAAGACACCATTAATGGATCGAAAAACTAGAACTGCTAAAAAATGACGAAATAATAGTAAAGCAGAAAATATGAAAAGATCACGAAGATTAAATTATGGACATTTTAATTTTAAAGAAAATAATAACTATAATGAGAAGGATAGTTAAGAATTAAAATATGAAACTCTGATTACATGCAATTTACATATTTGAAGATAAACGAGAAGTTAAAGTACTTTCATATCACCGGCACTTTTAATTGTTGTTGCTTAATGCTCTCAGTCTCTATTGTGGAGGTTCCCTCCGCAAATGTTTTTCTTCACAGTCCGAATGCAGTGAATCGCTGATATCTGATGACGCAACATCTACTGCTTTCACTGGCACACTATTTCGTGTTGAGGCTTTGGGGAAAATTGAAGTAACTGTAACCTATAAACGAGTCATAAAAGAAATCGGAGACTAATACGGAATTACACCCTATACATTAGTATTTTAATAAATGAATATAATAAAAACCAGTATTCTCTATTCTTTATGAATAAAAAATAAATTCTAGCATCTTATGTTGACTTGCAAAATTATTACTGATGTAGATTTTATTTTATCATTTGAACGCATAAATTATCAATGTATGCATCCTGACTCCTAAATTTTCTAATCAATAATATATTTAGTTATAAAAATTTTAATAAGGATCACCAATTAATGAGTTCAGTTTAAAAGTTAATAATATCTTACGCGTTACCTACTATATATTATGTTTATGTAAAATTCAAATATTTTTAAAATGGTAATATACAATTAGATCTACGTTGACCTCACTGGAATATATGTTAATCTGTAGATTCCGATAAAACAGGCAGTAAATTTGTTATCTCAAGAAATGTGAGATATTTTTATTGCACTCTAATATAATGACAGACTTTGTACCTTCCGAAAATTATATTCTTTTTCTTTATAGAAAGTCAAGGTTATTCTCAGAAATTTACTACTGGTGATTTTTTAGCTATTTACCAGTTCTCAAAATAGACAACTAATTGAATAAGGTAAAGTTGCTATAAAATCATTGGGAAAAACAAATTTGACCTAGATCTATGTGGTCAACTTTGCAAAGGTACCCACGTGAAAATTGTCACCAGAGATTAAAATTGGCTTTTCTATTTACAAAAATGTTTAAAGGCTTCCTTATAATGACTTTTCCTTATCATATTTTAAATTGGAACCAACCCTAAAACCCAGTTTATCGGTGAAAAGCGGGTTATTGTGCACTTAGTGGAATTGTAGCGATATGGTTCATTTCGACTTGTTAAGGCCTGGAGAAACAGTTACTATCAGCAACCATAACAGGTTCGTTCAGAAGTATTAAAAAGAGATCACTTTCACTCAAAGGAAAATTTGTAATATTTCAACATGACAATACTCGCTGCACATGGTAAAAACATAAAATTAAAGTGAGATGGAAAGCACTTTGGCACCGCCATGTTATCTGGGATATTGTTTCGTTCACAATTTGTTTTGATATTTGGAGTACTCTCCGACAAATAAAAACTGCAGTTCAAAAGCTGACGTTATATATTAGCTTGATTTCTTATTTTACGTTACGATTTTCTACAAAAATGGGATTGAGTATTTGGAGAAAAGAAGGCGAATTGTCATTGATAACTGTGAATTATACACTTAACTAAGCAATGGAAACTTTGTCTTAAGATCTATATTTGTATTCTATATTAAAATAATTTATTGCTTATGGAAACCCGTAATATAAGACAATTTGAAATCAGTTCGGTTCTTTACCACTTACTAATAATCTAACTAACCTTTTCATTCGTAGACGTCTTTAGCCTTTGGTAGGAATTCATATACTCTGCTTTCTTCAGTATTTCTTGACTACGCATGCTACTTTCCACTTCCCCGTTATTTTCATCGTCTAGTATCAAAAATCTGCACAGACCTTTCAACATCTTTAGTAGTATTGAAATAAAGCAGTTAATTACCTGAATATACCATAATTTATTAAAACGTTTAAAATTCAGTAATTCAACTTTCAAAAGTTTAAGATTATTGAAAGTTAAGTCCCAAATACACAAAATATTGATTATGAATTTAGATAATAAAATAATTTCAAACCGAAATATAGTAGTGAATAAGTGGAACTAACTTTTCCGGTTAGAAATACTATGGGAAACACGATAAAAATAAGAATTAGCCAGAAGTATACGGTAGGCTGGTATTCGAGACAACACGACGGCGCTACCATGACGTGTTTTAAGGGAACACTGAAATTAGCTATTACTGAGAGTTTAAATATCTAAAAATGACTAATTTTACAATAGTCACATTCCCAATAGTTTCATTCCACTACGAACACACCTTTCTATCTCATGTGGTCTCTGTGGTTATGATGACAACAGCTAGTTTTCATGGGTAGCTGAATGTTCACTTAGAACTTTTAAAAAGTACTTTCCTCTCAATGAACAGCAATATCACAAATAGCTGTTTTGAATGACTTTATCAGTTCTGGAATAAATGTAACTTTTGTATTACTATATACTCCAATTAGGTTAAGCCTACTAAAGAAATTTTCTTCTCGACGTGACCACTAGAAAGAGCCGTACTACTTCAAAGCGTATTATTATTCTTAATGTCAAAAAATGGGAAAAAGAATTGTAAATATAAGGTTAAATTATTAACATTTCCTTATGCACTGAAAAATTAAGTGCCAAAAATAAATTCAAAATTACAATTGTATGTGAAGCACTTTTCAAAATCCTTAAAAGCTAAATGAGCATAGTATAAATAATTTTCAAAATTCATGTAGTTATAACTAGCTTAGATAAAGCCAAACATTTTCTAAAGAATTAAATTGTTTACTTATGGGACTTAATCTTTTAAATTTTGACTGATAGAGCAAAATATTCACTCAATGGTGATCTTCTTTGATCAAGAAATGAATTCTAACTTCTTTCTTCGTATTTTCTTCAATTACGGTCTCAGTATGATTGATCAAAGCAAGTGCTGCTAGCCCGTACACTATACATGGAATACCTGTAAAAGAATACTCAATCTTTCTTCACACATTTCCTTTTTAGCCTTTCTTCTCCAACTTCCTTCTAATAAACTAACCAAAGTTTAAAACTGTTATTAATCGAAACAAGTTATTCTCAATCGTAAGATTCTGTACAGGGCGTTTTGTGCAGTGGTACTTAATGTATGGAAAGCAACCCACTCTGGAAGAATCATATATTGAAAAATATGCTCTATAATTTTTGCTATTGAAACCCTAAATAACGTTTAATTATTAAAACAGTGCACAATAATCTCAAAAGTATAACGAATGTCTTGATTTCTTCGTAGGGACCTATTAGCTACAATTAAGCACTTAAATATTGCTACTAAGATCAAAGTCCACTTTTAAACTTATATAGTTTAACATATATACACAGGCAAATATTACAGATGTTTAAGTATATAGAAAACTCAGAGCAGCATAAATATTAGAATTGCTATTCGGGAAATTCCTGAATACCGAAATCCAAGAATTTGCAGGTATTTGGGTGGTCCCGAATAACAATCCTAGTAAATGTTAACGTACATAACAGTTTTCGATTTGATTACACATTTTTAAAAATATATTGCACTACGTTGTTCAATATTAAATATTATATTAAGAAAAGCAAATTTTACGTTATATGAAGAATAATAGAATAAATTAGATGAGTGTCACTTTTAAGAAATTATATATGCATTAACCAGCATAGAAACTTGAAGCTTTATAGTATTTTCAAAGGCCCCGCGAATATATTTAGAATCTCGTTCATAAATTTTAATCAAGCTATAATCTGGTAATTATAGAAGCAACCAACTGAATTAGAATATACCTACATCTCCGTTTCAATAGTTAGTTTACCATAAATCTTACACATTAGGATTTCGACAGTTTGACAAAAATATTAACATCGCCCACATATTAATTATTAAACACTTAACTTATAGCGAAAAGCTTCAAGGACTACATCCAATAACAGATTTTTCAGACCACCTCAACCTAAAAACGAGAACTTCCTATATTTTTAGAATTAGCACGTCATTTTCTGTATAAATATAATTTTTGTTTAGTGTAAACACCGCAACTTTTTAAGGGGATCACAGAAACTATTATAAGATAATATCCATTGTAAAATGTATAGTGGTCTTTGTAGTATACAGTAGTTTTTCCAGTCACCACAAAATAATTGTTTTTCGAACAAATAATACACACCAAGGAATTTATGAGGAAACAAAATGACACAGCAACCTAATGTAAAACTAAATTATTGCTAGGTTACTACATCTATAAGAAACAAGATACATGAGCATTTAATTAATATCCAGAAAATATAGTATATAATAAGTTAAAGATAAACTGGTATTAAAACAGCGTGTATAATCAACCACCACAAACAGTCCAGAGCGACTTCATTACCAATGAAACTAATTATTTTCTTACTATTTTGTTAATTGATTAACTGTTATAATTATTTTTCTACATCATCATTTTTAATATATTGTTGGTGAACTTAGTTGCAATATAATTTTGCCGAAATTGAAGAACCCGCAAAAAGAGAAATATAAGATGAATGTACCAGCAAAATTTGATATAATTATAAGACAGAAACAAATAAAGATATAATTTTAAAAAATAGTAAATTATGAGATTTAGAGAAGAAAAGTATTTTGATCTGGTGCAGAACATTAAACAGAGTACACTTGCAAATGCATGCGAGGTTCTGTTTACCATGTCAAATGAAGGAACATACGCGACGCAAGGAAGGCGCGTTGCGTTGATATTGGTACATGGTTGCATTTATATCGTTCTCCGTAAACACTGCATGAATATAAAGACGGCTCTTTGGAACGTTTCCAAGTTCAAATAAAAAAGGAATGAACCCAAAATTGTACCTGAGAATATGGTAATTTTCTCCATCAACATCAAAATTGAAATGTTTGGCCGCATATTGATCATCTTGAATTTCTCTGAAAAATTATATGCATAAACAAGAGGAAAATTAGAATATTGTCTCAACTTAATTGCTCATATATAAATAAATACATGTTTTACCGATATTCAACAAAGTATGATGTCCAGCTTGGATAGTTCCTTTTCCGAAGATATGATCTTAAAACTGAAGAGGCTAGAGGTCTTTCCCTATACGTCGTTCGAAGAAATTCGCGATATGGTTGGATGAAAAGTCGGTAAAACATGACACTGAAAAGACACCTCAGATAAAACATTAGCACCATAGAAATACAATCGATAATTTCAAAAATTCAAACCCTATTCCTATATATAGTACACGATAAACAGATGAAATTTATAAACCCTTATGATTACACAGCTAACGTAACGTCTGGATGAAAGAAAAAGCAAAATAAAATTTGGTCCCATTACCATAGAACTTCTTAGTATTATTATAGTACCAAGCGAAAGAACTCAACTATTACAACAAATCTGCTATTTTTATTGCAGCGAAATAATAGTACCTTGAGTACAAGATGCATAAATAATTAACCTTTTGAGTCGAACGCGTTTAGTAAAACGACTAAACAAAAAAAACTTACATCATAGACATCCGAAAAGCTATCAACAATAGCAATTTTACAAGATGATGTTATAACAGCAGTATTAAAAGAAGATTACAGGAAATATAGTAAATGTATTACAAAACTTGAAGAATGTAAGAGTATATATAACATTAACTGAAATTAATAAATGGAAACTCGAGTGTGAGAATTTAGAGTATAATTCAGAAAATTTAAACAAGTACATATTTGCAATTTTCATAATAATTAATTCTGCGACGAAAGTCAATGTTTGCAGATATAAATACTTCTTACAAGAATATAAGCTACAAATTAAAAGGCATATCTGCAGAATGAAAAATTTAATTTTGGATTAATTCTGATCATGGTTAAATAATTAAGAAGTATCACATTGCATGTAATGAATTCATATTTTGGCAATATTTTCAAGGAAATGAAATGGACAGACAAAAATCAAACTTTCTAGGAAATTTCTGTCAATCTCACAGAAATTCAATCACAATAAATTAAACTTAGTATCACAATTTACTAGCTGATAGCTCCCTTATATCACTATGATGAACAATAATCTGTTGAACAAACAGTAAGAGTTCCACAAACTAAAGGAGTATACAATTGGATGGTCCATAAATCAAATGTGAAATAGGTCATAAAATCACTGAATCATTCCCTCATTCACCTTGAATGTTCAGTGATTTCATCTTCCGAATCTGAATCTGCATCTAGTGGTGGAATAGCTTTACGAGATAAAGTATTTCTCTGTATTGTATTGCGTTGATTGGCTGGTTTCACTAAAAATTCTGTCATAATAATTTATAGAGCAAATAATAACATATTTTTCAAAAGTATGCAAATATATAAAGCCACAAAAAATAGCAAACTTATGATTCATACTATGAATACTATTATTTAACAATGTAAAATCTAGCTAACCAATAAAGTGAATTTAGAGAAGAAATATTAGACGGTGGGAAAGTTACCTGTTATAATCAGATTATGTGCATTTGCCACCATCATGTCAGTGACCTGGTCAAGTGTTTTTCCATGAACATCAATACCATTTACTTCTAGTACCTTCAAATACAACAAAAAATTTGTTTTAACATCAATAATATCAATAGACTATTTTAGTTTATAAATGTATAAATATAATCTTATAATAAGAAAGCACAACAAATCAAAAATTTAATTCCATTGATTCAGTAGATACATAACATATTATATATAAGAACTGCAAAACAACCTCATCATTGACTCCTAATAGTCCCGTAGACTCAGCTAAACCTCCATCCACTAACCGAGAAATGAAGATTCCCTGAACCTTTGCAACTCCTCGCTCAGTAACTCGCACGGATGTACCATCCCTATAAAAATACATGAAAATTCCATCGCATTCTAGGAAAACTATACATACTTATATACTGTAGTAATTTCATGTCGGTGTAAATAAAGAAAGAAATGCAGAATGTACCTTATATAGAACCCAAGAGGTCGTTCAGAGCCATGTTTACATAGTCGAACTCTTCGATGGGCTTCTGGTACAATATCTACGTCAATGATGGCCGAAACCTAAACTTAAATTCTTTAACTCAAATAAATCATCATATAGATAAGAATGCTATCAACCAATATTACAATAGTACCCGAAAATGTATGCTTAAGTAAACAATAGACATTGATTTTAATTCTATGGGTTTCTTTAACTGAATAATAACCTGTCGAAAGTCCTCTGGATTTGATATGGAGTAATTCCTCCGTGGCGGTTTCTGAACGGCGATCAATGAAGAAAGACCCTTACGTTTCCTGAGAAATATCGGTCATCATATTCTTGAATCACCAATCATACTTCATTCTGTAATCATCCTTACTTAAAGTATATTATATTTGTATTATTCAGAACTACCATTATTCTCTTGACTTTCGTTTCGAAATGTGCAATACTATAAGAGGCATTGCTTTGGACACACCGATCACTGTCTGTGCCGTATCCATATTTTTCCTCCCATGATTCACCCTTTCTCTGTATTAGCAGTCGAAGTGTAGGTCGAGCAGACTCAAAAGATTTGCGCAGATTCTAAACAATCGAAGATCTCTGGTGCTTATTATGAACCATATGTAGCATAAGAATCATCATTCGGATATCTATTAGATAAAAGCTTGTTTAAAATGTTTTTTTCGTAACTTATTGACAAATATTACCTCATCATTCGTAATTGGTAGTAAATCACCACCAGCAGAATTGTAGCATAGGGTGAACGGTACAGACTCAAGATGATGAAGTTGTTCAACCAACCGCCGAAAATTATCGTACGAGAATGCTTCGTTGTTGTTCGATAGTGAAAAGCGACGCCATTCAGCATCAAATTTCGACTTAACCTGCATTAAAAACATTTTCACTGAATAGCCATGTTTTAAATTTAGTATTCTACGATCGGTAATGCCCATTTTATCTACCAGGGCATTATTATTGCAATGCCGAGTATTATATGAGGTGGAAAATAAATTATTTTCATAAATCAGATTTCTACCATTACTCATTAAACTACCTGCAATAAGGACGGAATTAACGTCACATTTGGTTGGTGATGGTGGATGGGATTCATCACTTGACGACAATGACCGTTCTAAAATATATCACTCACAACCAATATAAAAGATATAGGTTGACCGGACTCACAGAATTCTTACTATTCACGGATCCTCTGCTAGATGATGTACGTCCATCTGAATTGTAGGACATTCTGTAGCTACTTTATATTAGGCAGCATAAATGTAGGTAATACTTTTTAAAAAACCAGTAAACGAAGATATAAAACAAGTCAAATACTTCAAAGAGAATAAAAATCAAACTAACAAATTCTATTGCTTCATAAAAAACGAAAATTAAGGAAGGCACAATTTTAGCGACAAACCCGAAAAGCAAAAAGATTTAAATAACAATCGTAAAAAAATAAAGTCATTGTTCTAACAAAACCAGTTAGAAAATTTATGTATCCTATTTCAATATAAAACTTCAATCTTCATCTGAATCATCCAAATCCAAACCTTCCAATTCCTGAAACAACTTATTATTTGTTTCATAAAGGAACAAACCATACCAAATTAATAAAAAGGATATAATATTTTCTAGTTACCATTTAATAGAAATGATGAAAAACTGGAAAACGTTAAACCAAAATACCTCGTCAAAAAGGGATTCATCGATCTCAACACTATGTTCAACAAGAGCCACATCGGATAAGCTTAGTGTAGCGTCTTTAAGGAACAATTCTCGACCAGTTAGCTTACCAGCTAGTGCATCATCACGTTCCTGGATATTTGTATAAATTGTAGAAATAACTATACAGTGCTAACTTTATATATGGATAAAAAATCTCACAAAATATCAACAATAACTTCGTGTATTCAGAAATTAAAAGTGAATTCAGAAACAATTACCGCCTGCTGCTTCATGGTTAAAGCTTTCCTTTCTGTATCAAAATTCTCTTTCCAAATCTTAAATGATTCTGGAGTGACTAAGGTACCTAGAAAACGCTCATTTTTCTAAAAGTAGTTAAAAGTTAAAATATAGACTAAAAACAATAGCAAATGCCATCTTAAACACAATGTGAAAATCTCAGTGACATTAACGACAATAATTAATTTCCATTTCGGAGACTACATGAATTTTCTATTGACACGAATTGTAAGACAACGAAAAAAGAAAATAGCAAAACTGATAACAGAGAAAACTTATTAGTTAAGTAAAGAACCAAAATTGTATTGTTCCATTAATCAGAAAATCTATTACTTGATACAAACCCTCAAATTTTTTCCTTGCAATTGCTTCCACTTTCTCTTTCTCAGCCTCGGCCTTCTGCTCAGCCTCACTTATTTTGAGTTCAACCAATTTACCGATCTCGTCCTATATTATTCCGTTCGAATAATCTAGTTAGTAGAATAAAAAACTATTAATATCTTCATAAAAAAAACTGGAAATAGTATAAGCATTGGTACAAAAGATATAAAATCAAAAAAATAATTGAAATAATTGTAACATTAATGAAACGTACCTGCATAGCACTAACAATTGTGAAAACCATAACCATCCCAAGGTTCTCACTTGCTACTTTCTCAAGTGTCTGAAACAACAAAGCAGTTTACTGATCAGGGATTTAACACCAAACTCGGGTTTCTTTAAATATTGACAATATTGAAAAACACAAACGAGAAAGAAATATAGGTTGCAAACATATAAGTTAACTTTAAAAAATGCCTGCGATTAAAATTTCACCTCTACAGTTTCCTGGATTCGTTCACTGCTAAACATATCTTCAGATATCTCGACTGATATCCTGGGAATGACATCTGGGTATGATTCAGGTAATTCAATGATAAGAGAAGTATCGAAATCTCCATAATCTTCGTTTTCGGACTCCTGAAAATAATATTATACAAAATTTTTATAAAAATGTAAGTCACAAGTGACAGCTGAGTATTCTTCAAAAATATCTCAATACGAAATTGCTAAATAAAGTTTAAAAGAACCTAACGAAAGAATATAAAAATGACTGTGATATTTTGTTTTATTAGCTTAAAAAAAATTCTAGCTATACAAATTAAATTATGAATTACCTGATTCCCTTTTAAATTAATTCGCAATGAAATACTAGGATATTCTTCACATTGTACTTGGAAGTCCTCCTGGTAAATAGCTTGTAAAGCTTCAATTTCTTGTTTTTGCTGTTCTTTATAGTCCATAATTCCGAATAAAGAAATGAAATACTAGAAAGTTTCCAAAATTTATAATTATATATTACATTTCACAATGAATATTTAAGAAAACAAGTCAGAACAATTCAAGTAAAAATTTAGGATTCTAATCGGAAGCAGTGATGTATAGAAACTGCCTGATGAAAAATAAATATGTTAGAATTGTACATTAAATGTTTTACAAAAAAAACGCAATATTTACATGTACACTATTTACATTTACAAGTCCCTACAAAATGCATCGGGGATTCGTATGCTGCGATGATTCATAGCCAAACCCATAGATGATCGCGCCTTGATTGGCATAAAATACGGAAGGGCGGAGTTAGTTTTTGGTTTACTGAACATATATTATGCACCTTTGTGAACACATTTAACTACTTCAAGCAAATCTTATGACAGTCACATTAATATTAGCCTATAAAAAAAACAGGAAAATATACTTTTTAATATAGCATTCGTTCAAGCTGAAAATTTATTCATAAAATATATCACTTCGATTCTTCGAGCGATTGAGTTTAAATGAAAACGGCAATGTTTCAACAATGTCCTCTAAGATATATCGAGCTATTTGGATCTAAAAGTATGTCAAGGAGAGAATATAGTCAAATGTCTGAAATAAAATGCCAAAAAAATGGAAATATTTTCCTAATTGTGTACTATCACTTTTAGTAAAAATTGGAGCGATTCTTACGAAGGACTAGAAAACTTGTCTGCACATCCATGGTAGTCTAATAAATATTTAACTGGTACAACTGAAAACTTTACCTATAACACTCATGGTCATTTCATGACTTAAAATTAGCATTTGTAGAAGTCGATACTTAAAGGTATTCAAACAAGGTTTATCAGTATATTGAAATATATAACAGTAATAAGGGCAACGAAGTTGAAATTAAGTTAAATCATTTACATGTTTGATCTAAAAGGCAAGCTTCTAATTATAATTATCCATTGTTTTTCGCCAAGAAAATAGATCTCGAGTTTTGTTCGTGTTAAAACTACTGGAAATTGGGACATGTTTGAATTGTTTTGGTGAAATTTACAATTTAAGGAAAGTCAATTAATAGTTATAAAATATGAGGAAAAGAAGAACTAAACTTTGTCCTGTAAGTCTACACCCCTTGCTTATCTTATCGTTGAGTGCTCTCCTTTTATGTTTTAAAGACGTTATACACTTAACTATAAAGGCTGTTATTTACCAAATGTTTAAACTTCAATATTTAAGAACATATTTGTAGTAAATTCATTTGCCATTTCTAGTACTAGCAAATTAATATTTGTGGTTTTACAGATATTAGCTATTTCAACTCATTGTAATTTAGGTAAAAAACTTTTACATTATCTAGTTATGAATTTAGGCAACAGTATTCTTCCACATAATTTCTATAATTAAAGAAAATTTTTAAAAATTAATTTAATCTCAACTAGATACTGATAGATGTGAGCGATAAAGTATTTAAGGAATACATGAGTTAAATAGAACTATATTTTTTGTAAAAGTATGAACTTCTAAAAGAAGTTCATTAGAAATACTAGCTCTTATAAAATTACAGTAAGAAATAAAAGTTATAAGAAATGTTGTATCGAATTTAATCTAAGAACTTTTTCCTGCAATAATATGGCTGTGTAAAATTGAACAACTTCACGGTACTACAGTTCAATATGCGACTTAATCATTTCAGTAATAGCTTATTTCAATAAAGAGAGAGGTATAATAGTTTTTTTTATCTGGAATCTCTGGTATTAATAAGTAGATATTTTAACATTTTAGGTAGAAATGGACGTTTCAGCACTAATATTTTATCTAATTCTATTATTCATAATCTTTATTATTACTAGATGGTATTTCGAGAAATTTGAGATTCCGGATTTAAAAATAAGGCCCATTTTCATAACTGGATGTGACAGTGGTAAGTACTAGTGGATACATAAATCACAATTAAAATTTTAGATGTTATTAGGTTTCACTATTGATATGAAAACAATACGAATGAGTGCTTAGGCTTTGGTCGAGCTTTGGCAATTAAATGCGCAGGAAGAGGTATGCCAGTGTTCGCTGGATGCCAATTTGAGAAGGTATGAGCAAAAAGCAGTGTTTTATTCCAATCAGCACTTTCACAGGCCCAACTTTAGTATTATCTTATCCTTAATTATCATGTAGATCATTCCAGCACAATTAAAATGCAGGTTTATGAGGGGAAACATCTATCCTTCCTAATGATTCCATCTCTTATTTATTATTTATTTACTTGAACAGTCTAATTTATGAGATGAAATGCTACATGTTTTTTCAAGAGTATAAATGAACTATGCTTGATATCTGAATCACTAAGTGGCAGCATTGATGCGTTTGCTGTAGATGTGACGTGCGATGAAAGTGTGGAAAAAGCAAAAAAGTATCTGGAGCTTCAAACAATCAGATATGGAGGTAACATAACACATATGTCCCACCTATAGTTTTTGAAATATTTCGTAGTAAAAGTAGATGTTCTACCAATCTCAAAAAGTTCACCTAATTA
Source organism: Heterorhabditis indica (assembly GCA_020740425.3). NCBI lineage: Eukaryota > Metazoa > Nematoda > Chromadorea > Rhabditida > Heterorhabditidae > Heterorhabditis > Heterorhabditis indica. The sequence continues at coordinate 22,902 of JAJAVP010000018.1, forward strand.
ATCACTCGGCCCCCAGACGTTGTATACGTCATTAATTCGAAATCTGGTATAAATCAGAACTATAGACGAATTACATAGAGCCATATATATTTATTTTAGGTCTTCATGGAATTGTTAATAATGCAGGAATTTTGGGCCATGCATTTTACGATGATTTCTTAACTATCGAAGATTATAAGAAGGTAATAGAGAACAATACATGCTTAATATTATCTGATAATGGAAACCATTCTTTACCATCATAAAAGAAAACTGCTAAAACATACCTGTGATTTTATCCTGAATAAAGCGAAAGTAACCATTTTTGAGACGTAAAAAGTTCTTCAAAGAGGTGAAATTTGCATATATCCGATCGGAAACTCAGTGCAGATTTGCGTTTATGATTTTAGCATTCGCACTCAAAGGAGGTCATGGGCGAGACGGTAATAAAGTATTCTTATAACATTTCGCGATTACACTACAGATGGAATACTGTAATGGACTGTTGTAAAAAAGTTACATTTCATGCATTTTAGGGCTTTTCGCATATTTCTGCTTCTAGGCATATTATAGTTCAAAGTTTAAATTTCGAAATTTAAATGAAAAGAATATGCACAATATTGCGTTAAAGGAAATTGCAAAGTTTATATGAAAAGCCCAAAAGATTTAAAGGTGAAATGTATCCACTTAGTCAATTCTTACCCAGCATAGTATAAAAGTTAAGCTAGGACAGTTTTTTTTAAATCATCAAAGTAGTTACCATAAGATCAGTTTACTTATTAATACAGTCCGAAAAATCATTAAGGTTGCTGAGGTAAATGTGTGGGGTGTTGTTAGGATAACTAAGGCACTTAAAGGACTCGTTAAGAAGACAAAGTGAGTAAACTTATATCAATTTCAGTATCAAATTTATTTCGGGTTAATATTATATATATGGTTGACATCAATATCTAGTTATTTTTTATAGAAAGTCTGTGCATGCAAAGAAGCACTTTTTAGAGGACGCGTCGTGATTATGTCGAGTATCTGTTCGCGGCTTGGAATCCCTGGAGTAGGTCCCTACACTGTATCGAAATTCGCTCTTTCTGGCTATTGTGACATCTTGAGGTATACATACTTCTTTTAGCAGCGCTACTAAATAGCGTATTTCGTTTTTCCTTGAATTATTTTGTCTTCAGCTCTTATAAATTGGTCCAATCAAATGCCACTTTCTAATTTATTCTTCTTCATTTTGCTACCATATTTAAATTTGTCTATTATTCACCCGAAATATGTTTACTTAGATAGCGAACTTATTTTCGATTAATTTAACCAATTTTCTAGCTATTTATCAGCATGTTTTTTGATTTCTCATTTTCTTTTTTTAATCTATTATCGGTTCTATTCACCTTTGTTTTAGTAGTTTTCTCTGGGCGTTGATCTGTTCCTATAATTCGAATTTTGTTTAATTTCACTCACGAGAATATTTTTCAGACAAGAGCTTAGAGTATTTGGTGTATCAGTCCATGTGCTCGAACCCGGATTTTTCAAAACTCATTTAACTAATAGTCTAAATGTTGAAGTACGTTTGAATTACAATTTAAAACTCTTCCTAGTAACAAAAGTTATAGAGCACAACAAATATTAGTTTTTTGAATCGTCCCAGGCTCAAATGAATGAGCTCTATGAAGCATGCGGGGAAGACATCAAAGAAGAATATGGAATAGAATTTTTTACTGGTGGTGAGTTAACAATGAACGAAATGAAGAATATAGTATTTAGAGAAGATCCGAAAAGAATAAATGAGTCAAGGAGATGTTCCTACAAGAATAAAGAAAGTTCATATAAAATAAAAAAACGATTTAAATCAGCTAGAACACTGACGCTGGAACTTCTGAATGTTATAAGCAGCGAGCGAATAGAATACGTTACTGATGCGTATTTTCATGCTTTAACATCGGCCTATCCGCGCCCTCGGTACCAGGTTGGATGGGACAGCATCTTATTGTAAGTTAATATTAATATTTCCAAAGGTGAATTTTATTAGATTATGCCAATAATTTACTGAAAAAATGACTAAGCCTAAACATGGGTCATCTAGATAATGCTTATTAACAATTATGAACATAAAGTACTTGGATTACGGTTAGTTTCTGCTCCAAATACCACACAGCTTCAGTACAAGCGAAATTAGCTTAATCAAGTTAGAATGCATCAGCTAAGTATAAAGTATTTTAATTAAATAATTAATTTTGTGCTTGCAAAATGATTTTTTTTACAATGTTGCAACAACAGTGATACATTTCGTTTCGTGTTTCTGAGAATAATTAATTGTCATTTAAATGAGTTAAATTTTACACTAATGTATGCTATTTTCTAGGAAATGGAATTTTTATCAAAGCATCAGAATACACTTATTTTTCAGATTTATTCCTCTCTCCTTCTTTCCAACAACTATTCAGGACTTTATTTTAAACGTTGCTGAGAAGTTCGCACATTTACCATTACCAGCAGCACTAAAGGGAAAATAGCTATAGGGTTTATATATAGCATATATTATATCGTGGAGATGTTTGACTATTTTGAGATTCAGAGTTTTATTGTTGAGTATAATTTTGTTTACAATCGTGATAGTTTCACACCAGTCATCTACCAATAAGAACAGAATTATAATATAATATTAATATATAGAAAGTTATATTAGAATGCTCTTTACAACATGTTACTTACAAATACATTTCATTATTTGGCAGATTAGTAAAATAATTCTCCGTACTGAAAGAGCGTTCGCATCTTTGCTAATATATTACTCAGTTCTGGTGCTTTTTCTCGCAGTACTTTTCCACATTTCCATCGTTTTTCCTTGCAGTCGATAAGTGAAAATATTCCAACCCGTAACTTTCCTCCGATCCCCAAATTNTTTACGTCACCATGCGCATATTTTCTATAATTCACTCCAAATACACACGTTTAAGTCTTTTCTGACTATTCTAGTTAAATAAATTTTATTAGTTAGATGCCAAAACGTCTCTCGATTTCCTATTTTCACTTGTCTGATCGTCCTATGTTTTTAAATGAATTTTATGGTTCTGCACAAAGAAAATGAAAGAGGCGACCTACGATAGAAAAATCGGTGTAGATGAGTTAGAAGCCTACCAACTGAATTGAATGTTTCGCAGTATTCCGCTAAGGATAATATCAGATGTAAATTTTGCCCCACGCTAAACATTCTGAGAATAAGAAATATATTAAGTGTCGGAGTCTTTAGAGTATTCTAGTAAAATTTTGCCTTCTACGACTCGCAATACTTATATATCATTTTAATAATGCAAAAAATGATCGTGAAATGTATAGATTTAGTTTATAGATGTTTTTAAATTTGCCTAGTTGATGCTTAAGAGTTTTTCAAAGATATGTTGAGTCATATAGCTGTAATCTTTATGACTTCATCTATTTTCTAGCAAACTTCTGTATTAATTTGATATCTTCAGTTAGCTTATCCCACTTTTAATTATATAACTTGCATTTATACTGTCGACTGCCCAATTCCCTAATATACCCTCAAAATAACGGTATTTCGTCAGCAGTTGGAACAATCAACATTATTCCTAAGATTGTTTACCTTCATTTTCGTATAATACTCGGTCTACTGTAAACAACAAAGAATGTATGCCCATTTAAATTTATTTATGGAACAACAAAGAACAATAGAGATAAACTACATCCCACGAGAGAACAAGGGAAATCATTGAACAGTGTACATACAGCGGACGGACTGTTTGAATTTCCGCTCTCCCATTCGAGAACCCGCGAAATTCAAACTACTCGTCACTGACCCAAAAAATTAACTGAGTAGGGAGATACATACATTTAGAACTTCCCTTCTACTAACATAACACTAGGGGAAGCTGCCCAACATTTGGCTAAACCGACTTTATCACTTGAATGTTTTTAAGCCAAATGAAAGGCAATGAAATCAACACTGCCCGGAACAAAGTAGATTCAAAGCAATATTGGACAAAATAAATACTACCGTACATGATAATTTGTACATGATTTTGCCGTTCTATGAACTACGCATACTAATTAAATATAACAAAATAGGAAAAATGATTATGGAACACGAAGTGACATTGCAATCGTAAACCAGTTAGCACTATTGATTACGAAGAGAAGTATAATGAGGCACTAATGACCACAAATCCATTCAGCTCCATTATAGCCAAAAATTGCTGAGCATAATTTTCGCTATTGGGAACGCTATATTTTACGTGTAAATTTGGCTTTAGTGGATTTTGCCGAATGATCTCACACATGTGGTACAAAACAGGAATCGAATGATATAACAGGCCGTATACTATCAGAAGATAAGTAAGGACCCTATTATTCGTAGATATCTAAGAGTGTACAATCAAACTACTGGAATCCACTGAGTGGTATTGCGTGGAAAATAGAACAATGTTGTTTTCGGAGTGTGTCCGGCAACTGTATTTTGAGGGCTGTAGATGCTCAGAGATACCTAAAAATTGTGGCAATATTGGATGCATATAATACTATAGCAGAATACATATAAAAGTCAATTTAACCTATTTTTTCACTTATGCTAAATACCATACATGTAACTAAAAGAAGTATTTAGCCCTTTGATAACACTCTCACCTGAAAAGCAAGCCTATCGATCATGGCTAGTGTTTGTCTCCGCTCGTGGTTCATGAGACATACGGTACTTTCACTGACGACCCTATGTAGAAGCATCAGAAAGTCGTATTTAATTTGACTCTGTGCCAAAATGGATGAGGGAGCTTGACTAGTAGAAGCTTCTGAGTCAGTTTCATCACCCGAAGTCGAGCACTAAAAATATATACATTTACTACTTTCCACATGGATTCGGAATTTTACTATAAAGTATATTAATTCCCTAATCTTAGGCAAAACATTGTCATGAAATCAATTTTAGTACAAGCTACTGAAATTTACACAAATTTTACTCTTCATAAATGCGTTTAATGTTCTCGGATAATATTGAAACTAAAGCAGACGTCGCTGTCAAAAAGTGTCTATTCAAATAATACGTATTGATAAAATACTTATACTAACATATTAATTTTTTTGACAAAAGTAATAAAAACCTAATATAAATGCATTATTTTAGGCCGAAAAATACATTTAGAAATGGTATATGGTAGGTGATCGTATGAATAGAACTACTATATGCTGTTAGAAACAGCTAAGCCCCTTTCTCATATACCCACCAATCATTGGTCTAAGAAGTAATGGCTGTTCTCATTTTGTAAATTACCCTATGGATTAATATCTCTCGACACGGCTAGTGGGTTGCTTTTGGCGTCCGACCGATATTCAATTACTTCGAGTGAATCTGTGAATTACCAGTGGAACGAGAGGTTGCACATTGCATGATGTCACTGGGGATAATTTTGCGGAACTTCTATACATCACATGTTATAAAGTGACCATAATTGTTTCGAATAAACTGTCTTAAATAAAGATATGCTTCATATCAAAATGAGATTAAAATATAACCCTTATTTTGAACTCTATCCTTCTTTACCAGTCCAACAGCTTACGCGATGGATTTTTCAGATAATCAAATGAGGACTGCTCTTATGGGCAATGTTTTCATGTGCTGTGATGTCATACGCTCATTCGGCTGAAATGAGCGCCTCGAGCAGAATCGTCGGGAAAAAACAAAGCAGCCGAAATGAGCTTGAGTATCAAATGTTCACTAGTCAGCCCCCACATAAACGATCCTAGTGGAATGGATAATTACAAGGTGAATAACCATCAATTAGACAAACGCATAAATGATGTATTGCGCTAAATTAACGTAAATGAAGCAACACAGAAAACAGTGAAAGATCACTAACATTTTAAGCAATTTAAGAAGTGGCATAAGCCAGTTACAATAATAAAACACCGTTGAGCAAAGTTAGTAATAGACTTAAGGAGCGACATTTAATCAACATTTACGCGCTCCGCAGACAAGCAGATTCTCTGGAATTTTCCGCTATGCCCTTAGGGGTACTTATGCAAGCGAATCAGCCAACTTTGCTACGTAGCAGAGTTACTAGATTCCCGGATTTAAACGAGAGATAATAATTAGATTCTCAGCTAGCATTAATTCATTCGAAGAAGCAAGTAACTGTATATGAAGCCGCATTTCTTCCTCAAATTTCGTACCATATCCAAAGTTTTTTATTATTGCAATTAATTTTACTTTTTCGTCTGTGCTATGGCGAGTGATAAATTTAGGTCCTCGACCTGGTTCCTACACAATAAAAAATAATGACAATATAACTATTACAATAATTACAGTCTAAAATTGACCAAAATATGTTGGGGACCTTAGCTATAAAATTGTGTGACTATAATTATGCTTGAAATACTATAAGTAGCTACTGGTATTGAGCATTTCCTTTTAGATCATATTTAAATTTACAATCTGTTTTTTTCATGCACAAATTGCTACTAGACGAAAATTTATACAAACCTGATCTGAATTGTTTCCAAAATGGTTGTCTAAATAGTTCCTTAGCTTTTGCTCTTGGCTGCATACATCAGGGAAGTCGATGAAGAATCGAGAACACATATACCTAGATAAACACAATTTATTTTTATAGTTTGAAACCTTCGTTGCCTTAACTTTTAAAAGCTCTTGAAATTTACTAAAAGTCGTAATTAGTTCTGAAACAGATATTTAGAACGATATTACTGCTTATACCTTTATTTTCTATAATTCACCTCTCAAGCTGTCTGCATTTTGACGGTCTTGCTGCTTTGTATCCTCTGACTAGAAGGTGACAGTATTTGAGTAAACCTCCTCCACGGATCTCTTCGGGCCTACGAGTGTCAATCAACCGTTCATGTAGGTGGTTCATAGCCTAAGTGTAAATTTGCTTAGTAGCAATAATATAATAGTGTGAAAATTATATTGAAGTAGACAATATAGAACTATAAATGTAATAATTGTGTATTACAAAACTACCACTAGTATAGGTAAATACCAGTAGCTTTATATACTATAATAGACAAAACATTAAATAATTATTAGTATTTTAGATATTTTCGAAGTACTTAGTATTAAATAGAAGGTGAGACAGATATTATCTTTCTAAATAATGAAACTTACTTGATGAACATTCCCAAACATGCTCTCAATCTTGACTTTTGGTTCAATCGCATATAAATCATCGATGAGAGGATCTAATGTGATTTGAAATGAATCCACACTAAACTCGAATTGTCTGCGCATTTTGTCAACAAATTTTAGTTCAATACATCGGCCAAAGTCATTGTGCAAAGAAAACAGTGACCAACGATCATCTTCACCAGATACCTGAAATTGAAGCTTATTTTATCTATTTTCTTCAATTTTTGGTTTTATCCGACTTTGCTCGACTATTTCATTACAAAGAAGTCGTATAATCTACAGAAGACTATATTGTTTTTCGGATAAATCTTTGTTTACTTCGATAAATACCATCCAGTACACACCTTAACCATTTTCCTCATGTACACATCTTTAATCGTATCAGCGTTAATCTTAGCTTTATTTGTCGCTCCAGGCATAATATCCATTATGGTCTCAAAAACTGCTGCTCGGACCTATAAAAAAATTTTGAACTTAGCGATTTCTGAATGCATCACGATGTAACAGCTAGTAGATAAACACTTCGCGGATTTCATTTGTATATAATTGCTCTTCTATATATAAAGTTAATACAAATATATGATGCGTAGTTCTCGACGTTTCCATAACGTGAATGCTATACATTAAGCAAAGAGTCATAATATAAGGATAATATCGTCACAAAAATAACAAGTAAATATTTAAACAACAAATGTTACAGTACCTTGTCAAAACTATCTGAGCCCTCCACCTCCATAGGAAAGATTAGGTCCAAATCTGCATATACAAAATCATCAGCGGATGCAATGAATGATGCCGCTCCTCCGTTTAGTTTCACACACTTTGGAGGCATATTAGCAATTCTAAAATAAACCATATTATTAGCTTTTACAAATATGCGTATTGACTCAATGATTTAGTTTTCGATAATCTTGTCATTTTGAGGATGGTAAGTTTAAAAAATAACTCGACACATCATCTTCACATGCTTTGAAGCATTTGATTGAGAGATGATAGCAGATTTTGGTTAATATAATCAAATCTGCGTTGAGAATCACTGCATGTTTATGTTAAGCTGTTTATTTATTCCTGAATCTTTTTTAAACTTGTTGCTCTATAAAATCATCCCTTAATTAATAAAATTGCAGTTACAGAAAAAGCACTATATCTAAATGATTCCATTAATGATGATATAACGTCAATTTAATGTCTAATACCAAAAATATATATTAATAATCCTATAAACGTCATTTATTAATACTCAGAAGATATGCAGAAGTAAAATAAGAGAATAAAAATGTATAAAAAGAAAGAATAGTAAGCGAAAATAAAACTACCTAACCTTAATTTTTCACGAACACATGATATAATATCAATGAGACGCACAGAAATTGTTGGAAAGTTTCCTTTTCCATGGATGTCAACTGTGTCGTTAAGAACTGTCCGTAGACGATTAATCTGAAATGTTATATTTAGTGGATGATCTCGATATCAACGGAAAGAAGGAAAACTATAAATTGATAGCAAGCATTGAATCTCTATATTCTGAAATTTGATCCCAGCTCATCCTATGGATTAGCGTCAATCTTATAAAGGTCAGCACTGACTGAATCCTCTATATGATGTTCACCTAGAAAAACTCATTCTATTTCCGTCCAGTTATCTAGCTAAATATGACACTGCTAATTAGAACTGACAACCTCGTACTCTGCAATCTCTAGTCTAAATGTGAATTCGTAATAAAATTAATCTAATGATGCGTCTATAAAAAAGATTACAAAAATTATAGTTATACTGAATTTTTCCAGCTTATTGAAAAATTATCATATTGATATGAATATTGATGATATTCCAATGTGTCATATTCGTCCTATTATCTATATCTATGTATATATATATATATATATATATATATAATTAGGAGAGTTGTATCAGAAATATTTTTGCATGTGCTCACCAACTAGTAGGCCTTTGTCAGCTAGTATATGCCAATAGCTGCATAATTACTAGTATAGCAGAAATCACTTGACGCTGTTTAAGTCACAATTTTTCATCGATTGTGGAGATAAAGTGCAGATAGAGAGAGCGAGTAAAACATATTTGTGCCAAAATACACACGGCCACTCCATAAAAACGCTATCTTATTCGCCATTTCTTAGGATTGCCAATGAACCGCAAAGTACATTTAGCTTTGCACTATAAACCCCATTAAAAGCAAATACGTCTATTTTTCAACTACCGCTCAGCTATTCAAATAGCTATAATTATTATAATATTAGCACTATCCAACGACCATCAAATTAGCTAATCCCTGTTTACAACACGCTACAGATTAATCGAGAGAATACATTTCCTTTCATTTGACACCGTCAGTTACCACCTGTTCCAACACCTAACTCGGACGATTTCAGTTAGGCCTCAATTTAGTTAGGATTATAGTTTCGAATAGAAAACATAACTATAACCTGATAATTGTATCGATTAGTTGTAATAATTCAAACTTGACACAAATTTTTTGCTCAAAAACAAATGGATTGTTACCAAAATCGCGTTGTTTTGGATGCATCACGCTCTCGATATTACCATTAAACTTGAAGCATGGTTGTTAATCCAGTTAAGCATTCGTCTACCTTCTGTGTTCTACAAACATCATCAATTACCTATAACTATTGTAATAGAAATACAGTATTAAAATGTAGTGATGTCAATGGAACCGATGTCGCTAGAGAGCGGCCATGGGAAATGTTTAGTATATCGCGCGTGTGCTAGAGCTCCAACAGTCTTTATCTAAGCATACAATAATAATAAATCAATTGTCTAAAAATAGTTGCAGCAACAGGGTGAAGTCTCTGATTTTGTGACGATACCCATGGATTCTGTTCCAAATTTTGCAATTCCAGTCATCAAAAAAAGCATTAGCTAGAGTATCTAAGAATTATTCAGCCAGTTTGTATCAGATAATAGAAAACTATTTTTCCATCTGATTTTCTTATCATCGATCACACCAATTGGTTTCCGTCCATCCACTTAATCTACTACCTAGTCAATGTTGCGTACATCCAATATTAAAATAAGTTTGCAAAGAGAAATCAATATAATTACATATAATTTTCGCTATAGAATATTGCGATTGTATTTACCATAATACCACTGAGGAAAATAAATCTTTTGATTTTCTTAATTGAATAGATTTCTGCATGGAGCATTTCAAAAGACAATATATGCATCAGTGACATTTTCGTTACGTAAAAATCTCAGGAGAATAAACTGATTGTTAGTTATTTTCAGCCAACGATATGTAATGAAATTTAATGAATAAGCATAAAACTACATGTGACACACCTACAACTGAGAGCAAGCAGCGACGATTTAAACAGTATATCAACTTAAGGTGTTTAACCTTAAATGAAGAATATTAGGCTAACTAAGCTCTGCTGTTTTTGCAGCAAATTACTCCTACAATGCGCAGTATCTGTCAATCACTAACTATTAGGCAACCTTCTATGCACACAATCATGTGGTTAGCATGATGTCATTCTGACTGCGTGACTTAACCGCGGCCTACTTCCGACGGCTGGCAGGGAGCTATCAAACAATGCTTAACGAGATAGACAACGTCATTTTAAACAGTCCGGCAGAGAATTATTGTGGAAATAAATTAACATTCACAATGAATATATTTAACCAGGGAGGAATGAGTGCGGAGCGAGTGAGATAGGGTTGGTTGGGAATAACATCACATATGGAAAGCTCTTAGCAATGCGCAACGCTAACATTGTTGTGGTGACTTTAGCTCTACCTATAAGGGAAAACTTGCTTAAAAATTCTAGTAGGCTGATAAAGCATGGAAAAGACAACTAGAATGAAAAATCATAATTATGAATATTCCTAATTACTTGCAAGAAAGTGTTATTTCTCTAATCTACTGATTACATGCAGAAATGATGCTCTACACTGTCCAGTAATAAATATGGTTGAGTCTGTTTATAACAAACTTTCCCGTGTAAAACATTTCAGAATACGAAAAGTATAACGAGGGATAATATTAACTATAACAAAACATTATTATATTACAAGAATAGAAAGTTAAATGAAGAATAAATCACCTGTTTGCTGGTGAGGTCAGTAGTGCTGGAGATGAAGTGTCCTTCGTTCCTCATTCTTGAACTATGGGGATGAGGTGCAACTGTTAACTGAAAGAAACTGCATTTGTACAGATATGTTCAATACGTGTTTTGTTTGCTTTTCACTCATTTATGCTTCTCGATACGACATTTAAAAAGCACAATGAAGCTATTGCTAAGTAATCCAATAATTGATTAAATACCAATGATATAGAATAAGTAGCAACCAACTAACTTATAGACAAATTTCCAGTATTTATAAGAGTCTAATTGATTTGTGGAAAAGTTGGTGAACTAGTAGTAGGAAGTGCACTATTTCAGAACACTTCCTAAAGCTCTAATTAGAACAAAGTAAAGACGGAATGTTACAAACGTGTTTACTCATACCAAGTTATGTGATTAACGGTATTAGGCTTATGTATCAACTCCTATGATAACACAATAACTCTTATTATTATGTAGAGTAATATACGAAGGCTCACCCCCCTCGGCCAATGCGATACAATATTTTTTCTCATAATTCAGTTTGCTTATGGTATCAGAACAGCAATAATGGCTGGATATTGGACTGGATCAGCTTTCAACTTCTTCCGTAGAAGGATGAGGATCAATGCTGTTGGCGTAGCTCGCATAGTGCCCGCCCCTCTCTTCTACCTCTTCTTTCTAATAGATCTTTTCCTATTTCGTTGTCAGTGCTCTCCATATATGCGCGTTCTCTCATCGACATCGTTGCCATCGTTCCATCCCTATATTGCATATACATGAACCTCTCGTCGACAACGCTGTTTTCTGCACACTCCTTATTTAACGTGTTCTTTCACACAAGCCTCAGGCGTTGTATTCAGGCCCCCGCATGACGACACCAGTCTTGTTGTCGGTCAAAATGATGTCATGGAGATATCTGGAGGCGTGGCTTGCCCCGTTGACGTTTTCTGGGAACTTTCCAAAACTCGTCATTTAGGGATTTTAACAAAACAACTTGGTTAAATATAGAAAATGAATTGCCCAACACCTTTTTATATAGCATCTGTTTTACTATGAGCAGTAATCAAAAAATTTAGTTGAGTAGCCTGTCTGTGCTAATTGATTTTCTCATGCAGTAGTGGAAAGGCTTATCCTTTGCAGCCGCATCGTAATTCTAGAGATTTAAGTGTGAATTTATTTTAACATATCAGAGAATGGTGGGATGAACGGATTAATATTAGAATGCTTAAAAAACTTGGTCCTGCGCAAGCAGTTTCGATGCTACATAGATATAGATATGGATAAAGGCGAATGTATTAAGTCCTAGCATCCACTGTCAATTCACCTTACATTAGTAGGTTCTTAAAGATTAGACCTTATTCGATGGATGGTATCATCCGAACGAAGAATTAGAACATGATAGCAGCAAATGTGTAGTTAGTAAGATTACTTGACCTAGAGATAAGAGATTACACCTAAACAGTGATCCTTACCTTCTGATACTTGATTTTCAAGGAGTGATGAGTTAAAGTCCCGCTGCACAAAAGAAAAATAGAGTACTTTCACTGCGTAAATAGTTGACTTCTTATTAACAGGTACTTACCTTTCTAGTACAGGCACTCTATGTTATTACAATTTATTCGTCCGATTGTAATGGATGTTATGAAACATCGGTTTGACAACAAAAGGCCGTTCAAATGTTCATATATTAATAATGTTAGTACGTGATCTATTTACTTTCCTATATGAACTAAGGCTATTAATTTTAATCTGTAAAGCAAAAAAAGAGTAGAGATACTAAAATACAGGAATAAGTTATGTATAGAAAGCACTAGTCCTAAATAATGAGTAAAGAATATGAAAACGTTTTGGGTAGCTAAGCCGTTAACTCCCTACTTTTAACTTCTCCTCAAAACGTCACTTTGTACACTGAATATACTTTTATTTAGACCATTCTCTCTCCAAAATCAAAATATATTCTAGAGTTAATTTCTAGCAAAATTCATTTTGAAGTAGCTGAATCAGACCGAAGAAAAATTCACACCAAAACGTTTGCATCGATTTACGAGCTTTGTTGCCTTGAAGATTGAATGCAGATTATATTTCGAATCCTCGCTTTGTTGCACTTTAATTAACACCTCTATTTTGAAAATAATGGGAATTGGAAGATGTGCAGAATTTCGTAGGCGATGGGTAAATAAACGACACTGGCGGTAATCACCACACAGCCTATCAAAATACGGATTATACCCAGTAGTTTCAACTAAAAAGGCACAATCCGATACTTTTAAAAAACTATATTACTTATTCAATAGACCTAGATTGCTCAATAGTGATCTTCCAGAAGATCTTACCCTTAAAACTATTCCAGAACATAAGAAATCCATTGGAAGAATTGGTGAATAATAAATATAATTTATAGGGCTATCTTGATGCATGCATGGTTTGATTTAAATAACAGCTTATCGAGCCAATATTTTATGCTATTGTGCATTTGTAAATGCAGATTGTCCTCTATACACGTCAGCTACATATATGAAAACAGTATCAAGGAATTAAAAATAAAGACAAAGTATCAAAAAAAACGACAGAAAACCCTGACACCATTATATCGCTATGCCTCTCTAAAATAGTATCCTACGTGCATCTTCAAATGTAACCACCCGTTAAATTTAGTCCGCATTTTTTTAAAAATGTCTGGATTATTCGAAAGCAAAGCCGTGAGATGGCTGCGCTTGGGGCGGTACAAGACACTGCGATATGGCATGCGACGCGACCCCATTGTATATTATAGACCAAATCAATAAATTACATGGATTCCTAGCAAATATTACTTATTGATTTACTTAGACATCTCATCCATCAATTGGCTTTATATACAAAACCTTATGTAAGTGTTATCTAATACCACAATTTAATATTTGGCTAAATTCTTAAGCGTCATATTATAGTACTGTACTTTCTACATCAGCATATATTTTATAACTGCGAGTGGACTTAAACTCAAAAAGATAACATTTTAGATACACGAAAAGATGGAGGTATCGTAACTGAATATAGTCTTGTTCGAACATCCGATATATAACTTATATGCTGCAAATTTCTAAACAAACGCTTCTATAAATTTGCTGTAGTACTTTGACGAGGTAAATGTTTGACAAACATGCCTAAAATACCCTAATATGATTTAAATACGTGGCATTTTGAGGTGTCTTTAGTTAGTGTTATAGCTTCACTAGATTTCTTTAAAGCAACTTGACTTTATCCTTCCAATCATAAAGTGCAAAAAGTATGTCTACATTATAACATTACATGAAATAATAAGGTCAGGGTTGGAATTGAAAACAATAGTTCCGTATTTATGTGCGCGTACCTTTTTGTTCATGAGCACGTGTCAATGTGGTTATGTGAATTCTGGTAAAATTTATATTACAGTTAAAATTGGAGTACGGTAGCACTTAAAATAATCATCAAAATGTTTTAAGTTAGGAGATTAACCTCTCTTAACATCCAGCGGTTTGAATTAATATGAAATGGACTCGGTAAAATAAATTTGAGACATGACTTCTGTACTAAGTTCGTTTAAAATCTAAGCCATTAAATAGATGAAGGTCTAGTAAACCGCTTTAAGCACTCACTGTTTTTCTTTAGTCATTACTTGGTATTTATCTAGTTAGCCAATTCGGTATGCTTCCTATGTCCACCGTTGCCATAGTGGATTTGAAGCAAACATCTCTAAACTTTCCTTTAATGGTTCTTCATAATTTAGAAGAGGGAAGACAAAGAGCTGTCCTAGTACCGAATTTTGTATTTAAACTTGAGAAATATGGACAGATATTGTTCACAAGAGGGCTGTTTTTCTACAACTAAATAATCTAGTAAGAGAAATTTTTCGTAAACAGACAATAACGGCATACTTCAAGGACCGGTGCGTGAGTGAAAATTTGTGAACTGAAGGTGTAAAGTACGTATAGGTCATATATATGTATGGAACAACGCGGTATGGGTTTATCAGTATTTGTTTTTCTATACTGTTTCCGAATAACATTCCACTCCCCTAATTGCACTTGCCCACGCTCCGCAAAGCCATCTGCCTTATTTAAGCAATAGAAGAAAAATATGCTTCGCCATTTAATAAAAACGACTCACAAACAGATCGTTTAGATTGCACCCAACTTATTTAGCGAACATTTTTATCTACTGTTGAACTCTGAGAAAATTTCCTCTCTCAGTCGCTACTTTAGACCAAAGAGTGAAATGAAAGCTGACAAACACTTTTCCTTAACTACAACAAAAGGAGCCGGATCAGTGATGGTGTACTTACAACGCGATTAGCTAATAGTGCACCCAAGATGAAGATATACTTTGTATGATGTTATTAAAAATGGTGCTTATTTCAAAAAGCGTGTTTACGTAACTGGATATGTTTGTTTATTACACGTGCCTATTCGCTTACTGTCAACTTATTACGGTTAAATACAATAAAGACTAAAGTATAGGGTTTTATTACACATAAATCAATGGAAGTTAAAATTTGTCTTTTGGTACATAAACACTTGTATTAAATTTATGTTAAAAATCTGCTGCCTCATAAAAACTAAGTCGGGTTACTACGTAGATGTCTCGCCGAAAAAAGCGCATTATTGTTTTTGTGCACATTAATAATCTCTAAATCCAATATTATTGTTGTTATCATTAAAACTGTACATATTAAATACCTATAAAGTATAGTCAAGTCTAGCTAATTTATTTCAAAGCATTGCGTCCAGAATGTTTCCAAGTTGGCTAAATTTCATATTATATAATAAATAGCATAAATGCTTCCGATTATTTTAATTTGCTTATTTTTATCTCGACTACTTTTCTAGAATACAATGAAATAAAGAATAATGTTATTGCGGAGACGAAATGTGAAATTGTGAATATTAATAGAACTGAATGTAATGTCGTGACCATAAGTGAAACCTGAGCTTAGATCGGGTTTCGAATTAACCCCTCTAATAGAAAATAATTAGAGTTACAAGGCAGATTAATATTTTAAAAGTTATAGCACATAGCAGCAACATGAATGGTTAAGTGGTCACACATACACCGATTATGATCAGAATCGATTAAGAACGCTTAGCAAATAATTACATATCGCACGCATCCGTCTAAATAATACTAGTAAATAAATGCACAAATAACAAAGATAAAATTCAAGTGGACTGTTGATGAAATAGAATTTCCTCAAGTTATCCACAAGAGTTTCAATTCTTGAAGACCAGCGTTTTGATTAATTTTCTCGCCTGACCGACTGTTTTTTATACATTCTCGGCGCAGCAACAACAACGAAAAGTCATGAGAAGGTCGAAACGAGACAAACGCTTGATTAAGAATAATCAGAAGAGTCAAAATAATATTTCTACGTCTCTAAGTACACTAATCGCTGCACTTAAGTGGTAGATATGATAAGGGAGTTCTTATTTACTTCCTAAATTAAAAGATCGTCAGGTTGCAAAATGAAGAGTGTAAGCGATCCATTTAGTGAATTCCTACGGTATACATATGTATATGTGCATCTAAGTATCTATGAATGTATCCAGCCTACTTTATTATTTTTACTTGAACCAATGGAAAGGTAATTCCTCGAACTTAACCCGAGCGTACTTTGATCTGGCTTTAACGTGTCTGTTGCATAGTAGCTGACAGCTGCTCAGTAAAATTGAGGACATTAGCTGGGATGACTCATTCATGTATAAGCAGTCAGAAATAGAATGTGGTGATTTGGTATATTTACCTCTATTTAATGTATATGTATAATCATTTTTTTAAATATTAATAATGCCTGATCACAGTTCACCTAATTGAGAGGCAGACATTCCATTCGCAAAATAATATATTATATATAGTTACCAGATTATTTGGGTTTGCCAATTTTTACATGATCGATGAAATTTACAATACTTCTTGAGTTATAAATACTTACAAGTTAGTCATCGATGAATTCCTATGATAATATTTAAAGAAGTAACTTGCTGAAGGCAGAAAGTTTTTGAAAACTATGGATGATTTCTTCGAGAAATATCTTTAAGTATAATCTTTCTAATCTCTGGCTTCAAACGTTTTACATTTCCCACAAGTTAGCAATCGCTAAAGGCTTACTCGGCTGTTATCTTCGGAGACTGGTTATGAAATCACGAAAGCCAAGCTCGACAGTAGAGCCAATAGGGAAGTAACGGACTCAATATGAATCGGATAGAAGTTTCAGAAATGTTTGGGTGTTCTTACCACTAAGCACAGTTTAGTATTTTTCAATCATAGGAATAGAAACCCTACTATATAGGATTAGAAAACCTTCACCTCTTCTTAAAGGCAAAAGTAAAAATATAGAAAACTTCGAGTTTCTATAAGGGGCGTGAACAATGTTTCAAAGAGGATCAACCGATTACAGTGAGATTTGAAAGAGTAGTTTGCGCTTCTCTATAGTGTAAGGAGGCTTTTGCTTGTTCGTCAGTACCACAACAAAGAGACATTACTGTTCACATGTGATTATATTGAAAATAATTATAAGAGCTATTAAATCTGCTTGATAGTAAAAGTATAATACTTCAGCACTTTCTAGAATAAATCATATAATTGAAGTAACGTCTATAGACACAACATTTTTAAAAAACCAGACGAAACAATTTCACGGCTGTCATTGCCTAACATTAGTGGCAGAAAGAATGTGCATAATCACTAACAAAGAGCGCGCTATGGCTAGAACACAGAAGTGCTGCCTACGGCTCACATACTGGACAGCATTTTGACAGTGGGCATGTCACTTTAGAAGTGTTTTATAGGCGATATTTTTAACAGTTCTTGAAATGAATATATCCCATTAATCTTCCAATATTTTTTACAGGAATTTATTTTTGATAGACAATTCTAATGACTCGCATGACTGTAAAATGCTCCTAATCAGTGCAGGTTCAGCAGAACACGCCCTATTTCTAGTTTGCGTTTAAACGATAATAAGTAAGGATAGATTAAATTGTTATGCAACTGACGTAAAGGCCATTTAAATGTTATTTAATAGGGCAATTATTAAATTTACTATATAGTTGTTCCGGTTACTGTTTTGGCTATTAGATAAGCAATTTGTAGTAGCCAAGAGGAACTCTTTGGATAGATATCAAATTAATCAGCATCTCTTTAACGTAAGTCTAATCATATAATCGGATTTTTCAGTGAATTAAAATATATATGAAGAAAATTCACATCAAACGTCTGGTAAAAAGATAATAACGTATCTAACCTCAACTCCTTCCATTTTTTTCCAAATAATTTTCCTGCGCACCATTTTCAGAACTGAAAAGGACGACTTCTATTTATTGAAACGGATACATCTGAGTTCAAACCAATCTTTAATCTGTAATTTTTCTATATATATATATATACATAAGTTATTTAAAGCTACTTTCCGAAGCAACATAGATAGATTTTTGGTGTTGAAAGTTTCCAAGATATTAAACAAGGAATGTTTTTGTAACGTGCGGTGTAAAGATAAGAGTTCATTTGGCTGCAGGTGGACGCTTAGTGCCAATCAAACATAATATATATTTCGTTCTCTTCTAGCTAAAGAATGGTTACTTGCCTATTTCTGAACACAGCTACTACAAGAACGTTCGTAGTTTCTAGTCGATATGCTACTCTCAATAGCTTTATGACGAAAGTTTGTGCAACCGTTTGTAGACACTAAATTTCTGGTTTCAAGTACTTGATTAAATACAAGTAATCCTCCTATTACTTAACAATCTAATATAATCTTTTTAGCACAAGACTTTCTATTAATCATGACACCGATCTCAAGTGGGAGTAAATTTTAAAATCTATGAATTATAGAATAAATTATGATAAATGGTAAACATTCAAATACTTTCGAGCACCGAAAACTAGCAGACATGTTCATAGAACTTGGTAGAAGCGAATAATCAGTGAGACGTTTTATTAATTATTAGTATTGAATTTCTATTCTCTCCAAGACATTTATGTCGCATGTACTGCAAGAACAGAAACGTAGATTTTGCACGCAGTACCAGTGTTTGTTACATGAAATATTCAACTTGAGTGAGTTTATCGTACATCACTTTTATCGCTGACTTGTGCACACATGAAGCCGAAGCTTTAGTTGTCTGAGCCTCTATTATTATGTTATGTTTTTCCAAATTGTTTGCTTCTCACATATCTCCATTTGCTTGCCGTATCGCTTTCTTCCTATTCACTAAAAGCGTTATCAGTTGTATGTTACTCAGATCGAGTAATCGATACTAATTCACGAATGCAAGTGGATGAATAAGCGGGAAACATCAGCCAGAAAGCATTTTCCTTAAAAGCAGTTGTACATCCGGCTATAACACGTTTCTTGGGACAAAAAACGCACACAACTGAGCACTATTACAATGACGTTTTCCGCGACGAAGAAGATACGGAAAAATCAAATGAGGAAGTTAGAGAAGAATAGATATTATCCTAACAATTCTCCGCACTACCACTGATCATTTGAAAAAAATCAAGCAAGAAATGTCAAATAATTAGAAAAAGAAAGACCAGACACTGAAAATGAACTTCAGGAGAATTAATGAGCAACACATGCGCTTCTTGGAGAGACAAATGAAATAAAAACGTCAACAATGATTCAAAACTAGCAAATGGCTTAATGGATTGATGACTTGGATGAAGTAACATTCATTTCTATATATACATTGTTTTTACATATATTATTAGTATGTGCATCACCAAAAATTTGTATCAAACTACATTTTAAGAATTGCTTCTTGGTTAATGATACTTACTTATTTATGATGCACTAAATGTGATTTTTGATTTGTTACGAAAACAACTCTCTGTCAGGTGTTAGGATCTTCTGAGATCATTTAAACTACTTTGTGATGATCATACTAAACGTGTTAGTCAAAGAACCAATACTGAACACAAGTTGATGTTTGCCAGTAAATTAGTAAGCAAATGTTAAAATGTTATGTTCTAACAGTTGGTCCTTGAAAGTATTTAAAAAAGAGACTTTAAGCAAACAATAACAAGCTGTGTATGATCAAAAATATAGCAATAATTTGGGAAAACAAGTAAAGGGACGAAATTAGACGTATCCATATATCAGTGATAATTAAATATCAACGATTTCCAAGAAAATGCATATTTCTTAACAATTGTTTGATGACTTTCTCCCAATTAGGACATCTATTTATACATAATTATGCAACCATTCCCATAAATATTATCAATGGTACAAGCATTTTAAAGCCTAACGCTATGACATCATGAGTATCAAACAATCAAGGCGACCTTATGCTTAGAAAATGTTTTTTCAGAACTCGGCGAAAACTAATTCAGTAATCAAGACCTATGACTTTTGAATGTTAAACTTTCGCTATCTTGGAACACATAACAACGCCTCATTGTGGGAATAATTAATTAAATCGCACTTCTATTTTTGGATAGTTTAGGTAGTAATTTATGTATCACATGAGGTGAAAACGAGTTTCTTGATCTTTAGAAGTTCTCCAAAAAAAACGACGGATTGGGTATCGAAAATTTTTGCCTTTTCTAATTCCGCTTTCCATTCAACGTATTCTATATAGCCATAACCGAGCGCAAGTTGGTATGTGCTGATCAATTAATAAGATAATACTACAATTTGGTGTCTCAGACAAACTTCCATGTAACTTATTCTTAAGCCTAGTCTAACTTACCTATTTTTATGTAATTTACCAAAATCCAATAACTTAAAAAATAGGTCTAAAAGTTGCTTGAACAAAAGTGAGTGATCTAGGTGACTTCTGGCCGGAAAATATCGTATGAAAATGGTGTTTAGCAAGGCGATATCTACAGCAAAAACATTAGTAGTTAAATCAGTTAATTAGAGCATTATATACATATATATATACACTTGCTATATATGTACATTCATATATACATTCGTGTCAACGATCACGATTAATCCACATTATTTTGACTGACTAATAAGCTACTAGTTATAGTGGACCTATCAACAAAATTCACAAAGAAAACAGATGAAAATGACATAAACAGCTGCAAAATTGATGCAGATTCACGTAATGAATGAAAAAGCGCATCAGAGATTGCCAACGACTATATAGATAAACGTCTGTGTTATGGAACCAATTCCGTGTAAACGGGAACCGATTGTTCACAGCACTAACAGTGTTTGGTCATGGTTTGGGAAAACTATTGTCCGCTGCAGATGTTAGGTACATATCCCATAAAAATCTTGCAGTTGTTTTTTCCTAAACCGTTCTGCATCCATACTTTACCTATTTACGTCTATATATACACATTGATAGTTAAAATTACGGCAAAAATGTGCATAATAAATTAATATGCATCGTTCTACCTCAGCAGCTAAATAAAAATATCAAA
The DNA here is from genome assembly GCA_020740425.3 of Heterorhabditis indica. Classification (NCBI taxonomy): domain Eukaryota; kingdom Metazoa; phylum Nematoda; class Chromadorea; order Rhabditida; family Heterorhabditidae; genus Heterorhabditis; species Heterorhabditis indica. The sequence continues at coordinate 44,514 of JAJAVP010000018.1, forward strand.
GCGTCATTGAAACTGAAGAGAATATGTGGGAGCTTAACACCTGAAGGTGGATCGTACAGTTGCACGAGACGAACAGCATATTTCGCACCGTTAACATCTATGATATTCGGCAATTTTGTTCAATAGGTCTGTTTGCCAACGTGGTTAATGGGAAAAATGGAAGTTGATATTGTATTCATCACATAGTCCAGAAAAATTGATATACGAAACAATTTATCACCTTTTTCTTATTTGATTTCTATTTTTCTTCATACTCTGATAAATCTCTTGGAGAAAAAAATACAAACATAGAAAAAGTAAAGATAAGGAACACATCCAACGATGTTTGATATTAAATTCCAATGGTGGAACTTAAAGAATAAAAAACTGAACAAACTAGATCACTATGACCATAACACCACTGACAGAAGACACCATAAGAATTGTTAGAGAACTGAAAATAAAAAAGAAAAAGACAGTGTGACGTAGAAAAATGGAGATGTGCATGGCTATTATCGCATTTTATTTAGGGAGAACGGTCACCCCCGCGAAGGATTGACGTAACACCGCAACATTGCTTAATTATTCTGAACGATGCGTGTGCGAGCCATGAATTGAATCGCAATCGAATTGAGTTTCACGCAAATTGATCAGGGAGCCGGCAGATTCCAAGAGGAGAAAATAAAATTTAGAATGTATTATTTGTGCTAGTAAATTACTTTTACCAGTTCTCTCCTAATATATATATACTATGGGGATAGTACTATGTGTATCGTAAAAAGATAACTAATAAATTGACTAAAGAGAGATCAGAAAAACCATAGCTGTACTAAGTGACTGCTTAGTCATTCTTATGATAGCGACGTGTTTCTTCATCTGATAACAACCATCTGTCACAACGCGCACATTTCTTTTCATAAGTAGTGATAAACCATTTTGAATATGGGTGTAGTCTAGACGACGTTCGAGGCTCGTATAGCTGCACGAGCACCTATTGGGGAGACGAAGAGGACGGATTTATTGGAGAGGAGTTTATTCGCACACATCATCTCATATTTCATGTTTGAATAATTCTTCATTTTCAGCTGAAAGATTTATACTTTGATATTATAACTCTACATATACAAAGGCGTGCAACATTTTTGAAATGTATATTATTTAAAATTGAGTATGAAGTCTTGAAATGTGCTGAAACTTGCAGTACGATATCACATCACTAATGATTAAAACAAAAAATTCATTAGATAAATGTGCTTGACTAAAGTTATACAGAAAAACTAGTCTTGCTATATTTATGTCCCACCCTGTACATTTCTCTGCGATTACGAAACAACAACATCATAAAATTTTATTCCTTTGTTCAGATAGATCGTTAATTATATAGTTGTTTAAAAAAATTACTATATACTTAAAACAAACAAACATTTATGTCAAGCTCAATTTGAACCATTTTAAAAGTAAATTATATGATAAAAACAACTGAATTTCTTCTATTCATGTAGTTAAATGGTTATATCCGAATTTATTAAGCAACGGTACTTTTTTATATAATTATATAAAACAGTATATCACAAATTTCTCTATCTTGTACAAACACACACTTGATCATAATTGACTCTTTGTGTTCTAAGTCGGTTAGACTTACTAGTTTGCATTGCTCAGCACCAAGTCGAGGACCGATGTCACTGCTTTGTGTACATTAACATGCACATAACTTCTTAAGGCAATATGGCCTAAGATATCTATATTCAATACAAGTCTAATTTGAAAAAAGCGCCTTGATATTAGCTAAGTTTTCAAGGACATTCGTCTTGCTGTTCCATTTATGATAAAATGAAGATCAGTGACTGTCAGTATTTGATGTAAACATAAATCGAGAATTGCTCAAAGCTCGAGTACTAGAAGAAGTGTTGTTCGTGGTATCAATTTCCTTCCTAATTAGCCTATCGTTCAAGCTCTGATTGGCACGAATATAATAACAATATCATAATATGTGAATATTTGATAGTAGGTACAAGTATAGGAACATATATTATTTCATCAATCTTGATGCATTTAATCTCTTATCAAAAAATCCATGAAGTAATACTATTAAATTGTGTATGGTTGGCTATTATTGTTTTAAACTCCCTCTATTATAAATTTCTTTTTTGCTTTACATAATTAAAGGACTAATTTGAGTAAGCTGGAAAAAACAATCTCACCGTTCTTCATAACTACAACCAAGCTGTCCTTAGATTATGACAGATAAAAGTTTAATCATGAACTACTTTTTTTTACTAAATATGATAAAAATGACGTATCTCTCGTCTATTTTCGTATTTAAATCAGCCATTGTTTTAGTTTTAAAACACTTTAATAACTATATAGACCTACAGATTTGAAGTAAATTCTTTTAGACCAATGATTCCCACTTTATTGGGTGCTCCTCCTTCAAATTCATAACTGCACCTACAATCCTAACCTCTTAGACATCTGTAGCCAACCGAAATCCTTTTAAGTGTATAAAAATTGCAATTTTATTTTCATGCGCGTGCTCTTCCCGATATGCTCCGCCCATTTGTCTGCTGCCAGCACTCGTCGATTGGCACAACCCGCTCGCGGCTGAGCAGTTGTTTACGATTTCAGGTCAGCACAAAATCGATTTCCTGTTCGTAGGAATGGTGTTTCATGTTGTTTGTGTTATAAGCATAGTATGTACAGTCCTTTCACCGTCGCTCATTTATCAAAAGAAAAGACATAAGTTGGCTCTATTTTGTTATAACTTTAAGAATGGGAAATGCGTATGGGTTCAGGCGTTTTTGACACATTTATACAAACGTATACGTCACACTATGAAGCAACTAGTTTTGGTGCATTAACTAGAATCCTGAGACCTGTAGCTTATTTATGTCTGGAATATTTTCTGGAATAGGAAAGAATTGCTTAAGACCTGAATAGTTGTTAATTATTACATGTTTTTTGTTCATAAAGTTATATTAACATACTTGTAGTAGCATGGACAGAGCATTCGATGGAATTTCACAAGATGATAGTAGTGAAAAAAATATCCAGGAAGTCAAATTAAGACCTAGAATCTCACTATTTAGCGGATGCGCAATCATAGTCGGAGTTATTGTAGGTTCTGGAATATTTGTGAGTCCTAAAGGTTTGTCAGATATTCTACAATAATTCTTTTTCTACTTGTGTTCTTGAAAATTCTTAACTGGTGATTGGAATTTAGCTGTTTACTTCATAATTAATAATTAGCTGTAGGTACTAAGTTTTAGGAGTCTTGATAGAATCGGGGAGTGCAGGTCTTTCTCTGCTTGTATGGCTCTTGTCTGGAGCATTTTCAATGTTGGGAGCTCTGTGTTATGCTGAATTGGGAACTTCAATTCCAAAGAGTGGAGGAGATTATGCGTATATTTATGAGGTAAGGATATCATTGTCGGTGCATTGACACTGAAGAGAAATTGAATACAGAATTAACTAAACGAAGCTAAGTATAGCACAATATTGATATTGTTTATAGGCTTTTGGTTCACTTCCTGCTTTCCTTTTTCTTTGGATGGCACTCATTATTATAAATCCGACATCCAATGCTATTATTGCCTTGACATTTGCTAATTATGTTCTGAAGCCATTTTTCCCCATATGCGGTGTTCCGGAAATAGCTGTGCATCTGGTAGCAGCCTGTACAATTGGTTAGTCTCTTCATGTCTGTATATCAATCAGTTTTTAAAAATTTACTTTTATAAATTTATGTTATATAATTAGTGTTTTACAGCTTACCAGATATGTATGCTTTAGTGAATAATAGCAACTGGCTTATACATTTTTTGGTAGAATAGATTTCTAGCACTATTGAAATTTATTATCTATATAAGATTTGAGTTTAGATAATATTTACTGATATCTTAGTCTTAGTATGGGAAGTATTTTGTCACTTGTTTGTCTACTATAGGAATGTGTTGCACACATGCTGTTCTTGTTAAGAACAACTGAAAAACATTCGAACAGTAAAAAAAACTGGATCGCTGCCATGAGAACTTAGTAGGGTTTCTAATTCATAGATCAGATTATTGTTAGTTTCTGTATTGTAGTCGTTAGATAAGGTTATTTAACTTATTGATTATTAAGCCTAGAGGTGAAAAAACAAATACATCTATTCAAATAGTGGCAATAGACCAAAACACTTCGGAAAGTAGAATTGGTATAGTGGACTAAAATTCGCTGTTATATGAATCAATTATGATTATAGCTTCTTCGTTGACGAATTACAAAGTTTTTCCAATTAAGCAAGATAGGAACAACAGGATGAACATATTCTTCAAAAATTAATACTATCAACTTTACTAGGATTTAGCTTATTGTAAAGACGACATCTGAGGAGCTGAGACTACCCACCAGTTAAAGGGCCTAAGCATGAAGGAGAGGAAACAGATTTTGGAACGGTTGATCGTACTATAAGAAGCACACTCATTGTAGAGAATTAATGCATGAAATGAATATTCTTATACCTTGTAAATCCTAGGTTATGGAATATGGTTACATAAAGATGGATGAAGCCATGAATAAGTATTTGAGGTAGTTTAGGCTATTAAGGAAGTTGCGACAAAAGGTTAATAATAATGCCACTTAAATGGGACTGATGATGTGCGTTAATACCTACCGATCAAACATTGGCCTTAGTTAATGTCACTGAGTTAGGGGATATGAGGGAAAATTGGTTCTAATAATATCACTATTACCTTAAGATAAGGTTAAGTGATTAAATTATTCCTAGAGTATTATATGTTATAACTTTAAATAACTGTTTCTTAATGGCACCTTTGTCTTCTTATCACTTTTTAATTAAGAGAATTTGAGAAAATACCTTTCTTTTTCCTATGAAAATTTGGCTAGTTTCACTTGGGGGTTTTTGAGCAATGTTAATGTACTATTAATCTGAAAAATTCGTAGTAGTATAATATTGCTTCTAATTTGTTGCATATTCTAATGGGTAGGTCGAATGTGGAAATTCGTCTGAAAGATCAACTAAGGTAAATTTAGCAGAACATAATTTTTGCAAGTATACAGAATAGATTTTTTCAATTTAAGATAAGAGCTTTAAAAGGTGGGTGGCTTAACGAAAGCATTAGCATATCTAAATAAATAAGTGAACTAAATTCATAGTTACCTGAGAGGTTTTTTCCGTAGATAGTTTTCCCTATCCAAACATCAGTGGAACTAGACGAAGTTCTTAAATTTATTCTAGGGGGAGTATACAGCACAAGGAGCTGAATTTTGAATCTTGGAAACATACTTATAGATTCCCCATTTTGAAAATATTGTATTAAACAGGTATATGATTCAGTTTTAGCTCAAAATTAGTTCCGGATGTAAATCGTATACCCTTATTGTGGGTGGTTTTATCTTCCGGATTTCTTTTAGTAATAGAAGTAGGATTTAATAAATTTGTCACTAATACGTAGAATAAGTATTATCGCAAATTTTTATCTTGTGATGAAAGTAAGGTACCAGGTTTTAAGACATTCCATAGATTGCTTTTCCTTCGTGCTATATATTCTTAGTTTGGATATGATACTAAAGATAAAAGCTTTATAACAGTAATTGATAACAGTTGATTTCTAATAACGTTTCAAGGTTTGCTGTTCATTTCTTAATTCTGGAGGTGATGTAAAGTGTTCAACCTAACGTAACTCATCTGAATCATTTTTTTAAAATGTTTCAGTTATATAGAAGATAGTTCTAGCCTGGTCTTCACTTCAAATATGAAAGTCCGTCTACTACAATAACTAAAGCCACATTCAACGTTTTCACTGACTACCCTTAACTTCACCAGCATGATCTACAAATATTCATGGTATCATGGTAAGATGGATATTATTTTCTGCCAGATATTTATATTTCGCAATGATTGAAGAAGCCTGCAAAGTTGTTTTCCTGCACAACTTTGCAGCCTTTTCCGGTATAATCGACTGAGATAATCTTTTGGCAAAACTTAAATATCGTAGTAGTTTTTTTCGTCTCTTCAAGAAAATCTTCTTGGCCACGTAATCAGTCAAATTCAGTGGAGGTTGTTGGTACTGCACGTAATTGGAAAATTATAGGCCATATTCTTTTTAAATTCGGACAATGTTTGATATGGAAATGCTAATATAGGTTTTACATTTAATTAGCATTTTTGTCCAACATGAATTTTCCATCAGTAGTCAGTTTATAGTGGGAAACTATTTCGAAATACTATTTAACTAGCATGGTTATTTTCAAGCCATTAATGTGATTTAACGATCTAAACCGAAATATACTAATAATTTTAACACTTAGTTTTTCTGTTATTTGCATTTAATACAATTCTTTTTTTTCAAAAGAATTGTATTAAATGCAAATATTTCAATAATCCCAAGTCTCCATTTCATTTAGGAATGCTTAGTTACTTATGTGAATATCGTTTCTATTCCGTTGAGTAATTTACCTATAGGAAATATCTCAGTTGAGCATATAACTCGTTACTAATGGATAACGTTTAAATTGATGGCAATCATTTAATAATTATGCTTTATATAGGGAGATGAGATATCTAGGAGCACCGTAACAAACCGTTTAGAACATGTTAGAAGATCTAGCATTTGCATATAAGGAATTGCTAGTAAATTCAATCATGGCATTCATTTCTTCTTGTGTATTTACTATACAGGTAGACATTTAATAGTAGTAAAACTTGATTTGAATTAGGAATGACTGGTAAAGGGAATTAGAAGGGCGACGTTTTTGCTGCTCAAGCAGTGATCTGCGAAAAGTTTTGCAAATACAGTATCTACTGATTTAACTTTTTGGCTTTGCGATAATACAAATGTTCGTCTAATATGAACTTCCTGAATGTCAGATTAGTGCAAACAGGATTATACAAAGGAAATATGTGATTTCGTTGCTTTATGAACAGGTTCATCTTTCCTTCCAGAAAACATGTGGTTTTTTGTATTCGTCCGTTAGAATTAATATATATTCGTTCCTCTTAACCTTGACGTTGGGTGGTGCTCCAATCGCGTTAATTCTTAATTAGATGATGCTTGCACTTTTCAGCCTTCCTCACCTTCATAAATTCTTATAATGTACACCTCGCTACTAGATTCAACGACACATTTACAGTCACAAAAGTAATAGCTCTTGTTATTATCATTGTCACGGGATTGATTTGGTTACTACTAGGTTAGTGGAAATTTTACAAATTTGCAAAAAATATACTTGCATTGTGACAATTGTGTAAGGTTTTTTCTGTGAGTTAAAATTTTGAACAATGAACTATGAAATAATAAATGGTAAATTAACCCCTAGGTTTATAGGAAATACGGAGTACTTGGGTATGCCCGAAGTTCTGGAGGGAAGCCGTACATCACCCTCTTCGTTATCACTCGCATTCTATTCGGGAGTGTTCTCGTTCAGTGGATACAATTATTTAAACTTTGTTACTGAGGAGCTAAAACACCCCTTCAAGTATGAATTATTCATTCTTTTATTTACAGTGAAAAATAGAGGTAAATAAATGAGAATGTAGCTGGTAATTGGTACTTTACATATTTAGTTGGAACATTATTTACTTTTCAATGTGTTGTTACTAAAGTATAAATTTTAGAGGGGAATCGTAAATACTTATTATGGAAGGATTATTCATTATAAAATGTGCAGAAATCTTGATCATGGTAACTATACAAATTAACAACTTAAAGCCGTAATAATATGTCCATGTTAAGTGATTCGCTAAAAGGAAAACTCAAGTCTCAAGTTTCTATCGTAGTGGATTTTTGGTATTAATAGATGTGCATTAAGTACGTGGATATATCGTATGTGGATCATTTGGATCTTTTTGTTTATCAAACTGTTGTGCATTCGTCCGATTTTTTTCAGGAACCTTCCACGTGCTATTTATATATCCTTACCTACCGTTACTCTCATTTATATGTTCGTGAATGTTGCTTATTTTTCTGTATTATCAGTTGATGAGGTATGCTTGCTGTTTTATTTATAATTGCTTCCAATTTAATTACTTAGGTGCGCATATATCTTTAATTCTGCGCTTTTAGATCCTAGATTCCGATGCTGTAGCTGTATCATTTGCGAAGAAGGTCATGGGACCTCTGGCTCCTTTAATGCCTATTTTTGTTGCCTGTTCTTGTATTGGAAGTCTCAACGGAGTCTTATTTACTGCGTCCAGAATGTTCTTTGCAGGTGCTAGGTTAGTTTTTAGACTTTCAATACCCTATCTTAGCGTTTTTGCTACTAATTATTCGATTCTAGAGATGGACAATTACCAGAGATGCTGTCAATGATATCAGTTAAGTATCTTACGCCGATGCCATCATTGTTGTTCTTGGGACGTTAGTTTTGAATACTCTATAGAATGTTTTATTTTATTTTTTGATTTACACTGTTAATATAGCTTTTACTTATCAATTGAAATAATTACCTTAAAATACCGTAAAGGTCAAATGTGGGAAGATCCCACAAGAATATAAATAGTGGTTATGTGTAGTTGTCCAATTTATATATGTATAACCATAATATTAGTGTTAACATAAGATTTATCATAATTTCCATTGGTTATCTTGCAAATCTAAATTTTCTATTGCAGTTCTTTCAATCGTTATGCTGTTTGTTGCTGATGTATTTATCTTGATAAATTACTGTGCATTTGCGGAAAGTTTTGTTGTTGCTGGATCCGTCGCTGCATTAATAAGACTCAGATTTTCAAGACCAGATATAAACAGACCTATAAAAGTTAGTTTTACTTCGAGTTTGTGCTTAATTTTAAAAGGTGCGAAGTTGTTTTTTTGGCCTTCAGTAGTTTCCTGTGAGCCTAATTATGATTTTAACTAGTTGAGAAGGCTTTGTGGAATTGTTAGTAATAAACGTATAGAGTGAAGTTACCGCATTAGATATATATAGAGGGACAAGTGGCAGATCAAGATTCTGTAGTAGACTAGTTGATGGTAATGGGAGGTCAAGGTTTAGCCAAAGTACCTAGTTCTAGAAACCCTACTGGTAGATCGAACTGATCTACCAATGAAATGGCGACCTACTATGGTAAGGGTAATTGATTAGGTATCATGCTAAACATCTTCAACCTCAAGAATCGAATTTGCAAATAATAGAATCCACATTCCAAAATACAACGTAGAACTTGTTTGTCTCCTTCCGTACGCCTATGGTTAAGGTTTGACAAAAAGGGCAATAGTATTCTGTCAATTGCAGTAATACATGCATCATCTAAAGTTCAAATATTTATTTTTAAATTGTCATCGTTTTAGCTAAACCTTTTTATTCCGATGGCATTCTTCTCACTCTGCATTCTTCTGTTGGTTCTTCCTTTCTTCTCACAGCCTCAGGAATTATTCGCATGTCTTGGGATTATTCTATCTGGAGTTCCAATTTATATTTTGTTCGTATATAATAAAGTAAAACCAGACTTCATAGACAAACCCTGGGGTAAGTACTACTCATCTCTCCAACGATTAAATAGTGGTACTCTCACTTATTTAGAAAAAAAGTTGTGCATAACTCCTCTTTACACTACAATAGTCACTTAAATATATTTTTCAATTACCATTTAGATGAGTAAATGAATAACTTTAGTCTTTCAATAACTGGATATCCCAATTTTATAGATATATTGAATTGATATTTTCAGTTTGTTTGACTCACGCAATCCAAAAATTGCTATATTGCGTCTCTGAGAATGGAAATGATGTTGAGTGATGATTGCATCCCCGTTCTCCTGTATATCTTCGTTTTATATATACTTTAGTACAATTGTTGCAAATTTTTACCGCCTTACATTTCTGGGTATAAATTGTTGTTGAACTCTCCTTAATGTTCCGTCTTTCTTGTGAGATGATCTTTTCAAGTGATTTTTATTTAGAACCTGGAACATCTCACATTTGTCATTTAACTCTGAGGATGTAGAAGCCATCCTATTTTCTTCTAGCCAATTTCTAACAAAGACGGCACGCGATTTTTAAAAGGAAGTGAATAAAATTTGATTCTGATTTTACGTAGACAGTATGTGGGAATTTCACGGAGTACAATGTGAATGCACTAGTGAGGTTCTGCTCATGGGTGGGGCTTAGTTCCACTATCAATTGTGGAAGTTCTTAGCTTATATAGGTACTGACCACACGTTAAGCTTGATTGACAACCAATCTCCCGATTGGTAATACCATATTAAATGGGGTCAAACCAGTAAATTACCGATATATTTCAGATCATTGATACCATCTGCTTATGGATCAAAAAACTTCTAACCAGTCAAAATTAATTGTTCAGTGAGGTCAATCGTTCATGCCTACTCCTAAGCAGTTCTAGTTATAAACAAAAGTGATGAATATTAAGTGAACTAACCTAGAACATAGGTGTAGTCGGAGGAAGACCACTACGTCTCCATTTCTTTATAAGCCCCTCAGCTCATTAATGCTGCAAAAATATGGTGATATTATCGCTATGTAGCTTCAGAATCCTCCATTAAAAAAACAATATAAACATTGCACATGTGGTTGCATTAACACATGCCTAGCAAACAAAACATTACACTACCAAAATTTAAATATATTTCATTGAGTACCATATAAAAAAAAACAAAATTTTTGGCAGTATACAAATTCTAAATAAATGATTGAGATTGTTAATTATAAACTATTTAACAAATTACTTTGTTGGGATAAATACTACAAATACCCGTATCCTGGATGGTATTTCATAAGAGATAACATTATATAGAGCTATGCTTACAATGGAATAATCTTTTTCGAAAAGTAATTATATATAAAACATTAGCTTCTAGCTGATGATTGAGCAGAATGGCTATATTACTTTAAAATATTTAGTAGACATTCCAGACAAAGTAGATAGTTAATAAAATAGAAAATATGCCTACAAATAACAAACTAGTCTGGTTCTTGATGGTACACAAAAATTATTTAAAATACTAAATTGGTTCTCGAGATTGTCCATTTGAAACTATAGTATCTTGGGTTTGAGCTGAAAGTGGTCAGCATTGTTAGATCCTTATAGCTTCATCATTCTTTCATATATTAGCAAAATATTAACATCTACCTCATAAAAACCCTACCGTATTCTACTAAACCGTTGAAAACCTTTACTCTTAAAAGTAAAGGTACAGGTAAATTTTAATAAATTCTTCTAACCTTGATCCAATTCTCTCACTAAATCTCCCATATTTGTTGTTATTTGATCAGCTGCGCTAAGGAGATCACCCTGAAAACTTTAAAAATCCTGCTTTGTGATTGTGCCATTAAATATCCTAGTAATAATTCTCACAACTTCTATCTACAAACATCAAATTCATTACGAGTAACGAAATTTATAACAAAAACTTTAAAAGTGGAAACATGTAGATCTGGAACGAGTTTACTGAAATACCTATTAGTGTAATATACCTTATTTCAACATATGTAATAAGTTTTTGAAACTATGCAAATCAAATATGCATATTGACCTGTAGGCTTGTTGCAGGCAGACTCCCTGAACGAAAAGCATTTGAAACCTTCGAACCTACACCTGACAAAGACTCCGGCAACTGACATAAGGATGTTGAAGGAAAAGGAGTGGTGCCAGGAGCCTACAAGTAGATTAGAAGATCCACTTCTATTTAAAACTTATAGTCTTACTTACGTTTAGCTGTGTCATTAATTGTTCTAATTGAAGCATCAGATCCTTTCTTTTCTTCTGCATTATAAACATCTTTTCTTCTAATTGAGATTTTCGATCACGTAGTCCAGTCAAATGACTATCTTCGGATAATGCCTGGAGAAAAATATATCTATTGTTGCAAAAAGAACGGAAAAAAACTAGTCTAAATTAATATATAGACTTGCTTTCAATGTGAAAAACCGAACTATTTCTTAACCCAATTTACGACTTGCACAGATTTCTTTCGTAATTTTTCTATCCTTCAAAACAAAAAATAGAATAGGATCGTATATCAAAGCCTAAAACTCCGTAAATAGCATGATTAAAACAAATCATGGAACGCTCTTCTGAGTGTACATTAGTGCATCATCGGCTATCTAAACGATACAGTAGGATATTAATATATATGTACCTATGCACCACAGCAATTCACAGTATAATCTTACTCAAGTCCAATGTCATTAGTATATTTCAAACTAGATGCCTACCTAATAATTATTTTATTTTTTCATAGCTTAAAGTTCAAACTTCAATTTATATACTCCTATATTTAAGGAGTTCGATATATTATTTATACACTAATCAATTAAACAATTACAAAACCTAGAAGGCGTTTCTATTTATATACACAATTTACCTGACTCTCCAATCTTGCCATTTCCCTTATCATTTGCGAATTCTCTTCTTCAAGTTGGGCTATCAACGATTTTTCGTCCAGTGGGGCAACCGCCGAAGCTGACCGATCGCGTCCGTTTCCCAAAGGATACTGGAATAGAATGTCTGTAACAACCGATTTTCATGAATAGGTTTGATATAACAATTTATATCATATTAGATAAGATATGGAAATAATTGTAAAAAATCAAGTAAAATTTAACAGCGTTTGAAATTATGTGTTAAATGAAGTCTATAAGCTACTAAAGTACGTACTACCAAATACTTGAAAATTTTACTCCATTCGTATGTAATACTTGTTTATTAGATAGCAATTTAATACTTACGTCGGCCCTTCCACTGAGCTTCGCCGAATATCTAGCTATAAGCTTGTGCTCATCATCCAAAGCACCACCGTTTGTGATTTGACCAGGAAGAAGAACTGAACATGGGGGCCAATCAGAAAGTGGATCAGAAGGATGACGGCTAAAGTAATATAAATTATTTAAAATAACCTAAAATTAAAAAATAATTATTGAATATACTAGCTTCGAAATTTTTAAATCCTCTTCAAATCAAATATTCGGGAATCCCCCAAAACCGCCGTCTCTACCTATTTGTACCTTCTACCACTTCCTATATGTAATTCTTATCAGTAATTACTGGATAAATACTTCTTATAATAGCGATTATTCTTACAATCTGTGTTAAATAAAGTGGAAAAATCAACGTAACCATTTGTGAAATATCGTAATAAACTTTTGTGCAGGGTAAGTGGTAGACGAGTAGTCTTCGTAAAGATTGCGCGCAGAGCTATTCTAATCCTTAGCTACTCTATCCATGCGAATTCTTAAGATATTAAATCAATAATCTATTCCCTATATAAAACCAGTAATAAAATATTTCGGCGAAAAATATGAGGGATATCATATAAGTCAATACCCATAAAGAAAATCAAGAATCCGTTCAAAAATAACCTCAGAAAACCAATGTTATTGAATAGTATTCAATATTTGGAACACGAAAAGCTTAACAAAATGTTTGTACTATTTGGAATTAGTTCACTCCTGAGACTAGCATCATCTTTGGATTCTTCCCCTTTGAAAGTCCATGAATTTTCGTCTAATTTGGATATTAGATGGCTGTGACTGTTTCAAAATAAATTATACTCTCTTGATACGAAAGACTAAATCAAAAAGACGAAAAAATAGAGTTACTAACATTAAGTTTAATTCACTAAAGTTTGTAAGTAATATAAAATACCATTTTACAAGAAATATAGTACCTACCGCAACATAGTTGGAGTAGCTGGAACAATATTCTGTAACTCCAGCGGTCTTTGTGGCTTTTCTGAGAATAGCTGGTGGTTCTTTGGAGCGGAAGAGGGAATACATTGAAGCGATTTGTGAATTGAATGTGCCAGTTGCTTGGTGGGAGATTTCTAGGAAGGAAAAGTAATGGGTAAAAGTACAGCTTCAATATAATTCGAGTACCTTCATGAAAAAGGTTAATTTTTCAGTATTCGCTTTATTTCCTAGCCTAATAATGACGCCAGCCATTCTAACCAAACACTAAAAGTGACTAATGGGCGGGAAAAATTGACCTTACAAGGCAGTCTTGCTCTGCACATTTAAATTCAGCTGAAAATTAGTGTGCGCATCACATATTTAAGGTAATATTAAAAAGAATTTTAGATTCAAATATGCTTATCCTATTACTTAAAGAATAAAATTTATATGCGATTATTATCGAGATAGAGCAGAGCAGTTAACATTTAACCCTAAATGAACTATATTGATATAAACCATTTTAAATGCGACTCACATATGTAGAATATTCCTTCATTTCATGCTCGTTGGAATGGTTTTGGCTCGTTCTACCTCTCCAGAAACAGTTTTGACAGAGTTGATAATTGGAACAACGTTGGCATTTATAACGAAACCCAGTGAACGATCGGATCTGAAAATAAAATAACTATTATTCTATATACTCATATTCTCATTTTGAGCTTTCAATAGTTGATTATTTATTAATAGATACATATTAGTAACTCCTATATCCTTTCTTTTAATATGCGAATCTGTTCCCCAGCTATGCAAAGGCAACTCATTATACAGTGCATATCCAAATTTTCCTTATTAATTATATGAATATCCTCAGAAAAAACATCTCAAACAGGAATACAACATGAGGTATGAACTATTGTTACCTCAAGGAGAGTTGCATTTAGCTCATCATGAGATGACACTGGTTTACTAGAGGATTTAATTATAAATTCTCTCATTGACAGCAGTGATAGGTGCGATGTAGTCCCACTTCACTTATACCTGACTCAGTTGTTTCCAAGAAAGCCTGTCTTTCTATATGGAATAACCAAAGACTGATTAAATATTAGCCAAAATTACTGTTGAGGATGCCATGGCATCTGACAGAAGAGGACCAGTGTACGTTTCTTCAATATATTTAAGAATTATAATAGCAGCAATGCTAAATGTGAAGTGGCTCAATATTTATGAAGCCCCTTAAATTGACTGCTCTACCCTGGACTGGTAGACACTTCGACCTGTTCAGCATACTGGTTGAGTGGAACTAACAGTTGTTTGGAGTTGCAAACATAGCAAAATAATGTAATGATTCGTAGTATTAAACTCACCATTTGGAATGAAAAGTATGGAATTGAACGGATAAAATTCTAAAAAAAAGACCGCCACATGTTTTCACTGCAGAAAAATCAATTCCAAGTAGCTTCCTATTCGGATGTTTGCTAATTTAGCATCAAACTATCATAATTTTTCCAAAGACCAAAACTATCCAAAAATTTAAAACAAAAAAAAGCGAAATTTTAAAACAACTAATTATGGCACTTTCAAAGGAGATAGTCTCTGTAATTTAAAACTAGGAGGAGAACATGACTATTTCCTGAGAAACTGCATAAATATACCAACCTGACAGGCATCACAGACAACAGGATGATATACATGTTCAACGGCAGCCATTCTATGAAGTAGCGGAAGCCACATGATGCAAGGCGGACAGGGATCCGATAGTAATACATCCAAGAACATATTTAAAGTCACACTTTGATCCTAAATGTGAAAGTTATTTTCGTAAAATTTAATTTATTTCGTCATCATTTAGATTGTTTCCTTTTCTCATTCATTGGTCCATAACACTTCATTCCGCGAAATACCAGGTGTTCGAATTATTATTACATTATGTATCGCTAAAACATCTACAAAACCATACGTTAGTTGGTTTAAGCAAATTTTGCTAAAAACTCAATAGACAGTTGATTAAGAAATGAACCAAATGGCTTCAATGAGAAACTAAATTGTAACCACACAAACGAAAATATGACATATTATCTGAAAAATATGAAGCACACTAATATCTAAGCAGTGTTTAGGAAAAAAGTACACCTAAGATGAACCCAGGTATAGCAAGAACAACGGGGATATTTGAATAGAGCATGCTATGACCTCAGTACATGTGTTTAATCCAACAAGAGCATTTTTAAAGATAGTTTTGTAATATTCCATGTAATTGCCAGTAACTCGAGAACACTTTTTGTTGTCATATGTTACCGAGCACACTAGAGCACTCACTAGTACCCTTTTTAACACCTTGAACTACCTGGTGGAATTTCTTCCTACTGCTCAATACATCGCCGGATTCGATACAGCTACAGAAAATTACTACTTTATTTTCAGTCGGTTAATGATATTTCGAAAACAACATGCAAATCATTACTTATATTGTTTTAAAGAAACTATGCATTAACACTCATCTACAGATGTACGACAAAAGTGCTGAGACAAGTAGCAACAGTAATGAACGATAACATACCTAAGCCTATCTGAAGACACCAATAGACATCCAAGACAACTAGAAATTCAGGTTCATCCAAACTACTTCATATAATTCAAACATAATTACCACAACTGGAAATAAATAAGGCAACTCCTCAACTTTATCTCTTGACCCGCCTTTAGAGGTCACAACCTATAAAGTTTATAAGACGCTACTTGAATTTTCAATCATTATACTAGAATTTTTCATGCTTCGAAAGAACTTAAGCTTTACTATTGCATCCCATTGGGACAATATAATACTCGGCGAGTATGAGATATGTCACGTCTGCAATGAAGATAAAACTAAGCCGTTCCGATAATCAATTCTTTAGACCTACCACAGTCATGCATATCTATGAAAGTCTCATTTTCCAAGAAAATGTTCTAATGAATCCATTATAACGCCATATTCACTGTGGAATCCTCAAATTAATTAATAACGAAGGCGTAGGTGGCTCTCTTCGCGACAAGACCATCTAAAATTCATCACTAGCCATTCTACCTGTGAACTTAAAAAAAGTATTTCGAGAATTTTATAACAAGAAAGGAAAAACGCAGAGTTTGAAACAACAACAACAACAAAAAGAAGGAAAAAACAGCCTGGCCCTTTTTTGGAATCAAAAATGTCGTATTAACCAGAAAAAAGTAATTATTCCTACTCTTTCCTCAATGCTGTTCTTTTTCTTGTCACTAAATCTGAATTCCATAAAGGATACTTTGTGTTGAATATTGTCCGGCTAATAATGGTTTGTTATGCATCAAAAAAGAAATGTAAAACATCACTTCTGTAAAGCGATTAGATCTTTCCTAAGCAAAATACAACTACCTTATTGGATCCAAAACTGTAACTGATATTCCTTAACAATATTAAGTATAAGCAAACGCATCTGTGTACAAGTGGTCATTTCTATATAATGACATTTTCCGAACATAAGGAAACGAAAGACTAGTTTACTGAACACCAGCTAACAGAATCTGCATTGAGTTCTCTATAGTGCACATTTCAAAGACGCAAACAATGAAATGTACAAAGCCAATAAATCGATCGAAAACAATGTCCGTCCGACTTTCCAGTGGTAATTCAAACGAACTCGAAGCACCGATAAAAATACTCTTTTTTTTTCTGGATATACTTCTACTACTACCATCTGCTAATAACTATTTCCTACATCACGGCGTCTAGTGCAAAAAAAACAAGCATTTATAATAAGATTGGAGAACACAATGGAATGCGTAGGATCACAAAAAACTGTTAGGTGTCTTCTAATTATTACGCTTTGTCAAAAATGATGAGTAACTTTTATATGTAGTCGATAATACCAGCACTATCTCAATCATCTCTTAAGGCTCAACAACTACACTACCCAAACCAACTGGTACAAAACTACTTTAAGGCCTGTAAAATAATGCTGACTTTTCTAGCTACTATTTTTATAATGTTGGCAGTTCTGCATTGCGTTTGTGTCACTAACTTCGGAGAACAGTACTCCCAATTCGAATGCATTTCGTAGTAAAATGAGCAAAACTTAAACACTTTTTTAAACTGACTTTTTGGAAACAATGGCTCACTATGGCTTCCGAAAAGCCAAATGTAGGCGCTTCAAACACGGCAGTAGTCAAAGCAAGAACTTGCTGAAGGAAATCAGTGAATCGGTCATATTCTAAGAATCCGGAAGAATCCGATGTTTGAGAGAACATATCTGTAATTAAAAACAAAGATCTAGAGTGAGATTATAATTTATTCTCCTCAAAAAATACTAGAAATGATGTATGAAACTTACATCTAAGTTTATCTACAAGTTTTCCTGCACAAATTGTAGCAAGGGCAATTTTTATAGAAAAAACACTAAGACGACCAGTTTGTTGTCTGAAAAAGAAAGTAAAAATCAACCAATAATAAGTAAATTTTATTTAAACATAAATTTGCTGAGAATTATTGGATATTTAACCTTCAGGAATGATTCACGCAAGTAATTGTTCTCAAAGTTTTGATTAAGCCTTTTTTTAAAAAATACATCTTGTTCAAATTTAGGATCTTTACATGAAAATTAGCATTTATTAATGAACTTGGTTTTTCATCCCGAATATTCATAAGCAAAATAAACAAACATAGCGACTCTCTAAGTAGTAGAACACTACCTCGAAGTTCACATTTTTACTGAACAAACTCACCTATCATATGCTCCAAGTAAAAAACTTAAAAGTAATGATATTGATTTATCCGTGTCAATTTGTTGTGAAGAAATTAACCTCTTGTTAAGATTATGAAATATTGTTGTTAGTAATAGTTCCAAACGAGATGTCTTGACCTGAAAATACTGCATTAAGTACTGTTATGAAGAAATTACACAATCTGAAACAAATTTTTATCAAAGCACTCAAGTATTCTTCCAAGTGTATCAGGTGTTATTTACCAACAAAACGTGCTTTGACTATATATCTTAAGAGTATATTAAACATACGATTACTCTGGGACCATACTTAGAGCTATTTATGCAGTCATCATAGACATCTAAACTTTAGAAAGACTGAGGACGAATATAAGTGCAATGGCAATTGGGTTGAGAAAAGGAAATGGATTCAGTTGGAATTTCTATGGAACACGTATTGCTTTTAATTCAAAATCGGTGGAAAGTATATTCTATAACTAGCTCAATCGATCAAAATACTAGGGAAATAAAGTCTCATAGGAGTCAAATTAAAGTGAAAACCAACAATAATTGGAGGCAATAGAATTGAGATATATATAACATCACCTGCGTGTGAATAGACATTGCATTCAAACCATTTTCTCGAAAAGACTCGATCATATTCCAGATATCGACCAGATGAACTTAAAAAAACTTTTGTTATATCAGAAAAATCTAGGTTTCTAACTCCAATATACACATCTTATAATGAATTACTATATTCCACATGACTTAAACAGGGATAACCACAGAAATCGCATTACTGAACTTAAGAGACTAAGGTTAGGTACAAGTAAAGCACGTAAATACTGACTAGTAGATCAAAAATACATAACTTGCCATTTTTGAAAGTTAAACTACACCATAAAAATTACGACTGTAACCGACTTTGGAACATGAAGGGTTAGTTTAATTATAAGACAGCGAAGTTCTAGTCTTTACTAAAAGACACAAAGTAGGCAAAAGATGGATGAATTTCAAGTTTTATAACATTCTCCAAGTTCAACAAACATTCATCCAAATGTTTCTGAAAGAGAAAATATAACTTTTTGAACGGATTAACCTAAGAGCTATCGTAAGCCAAGTGGGCTTGATGGTGAAACCATTCGTTTGCAACACTTAGAACTGACTACCACTCTGATGCAAGCTATTAATTGTATCAAAGCAAATGTCTTCAATTTCAAACAAATCGAAGTAAAACAATATACTAGTCTCACTTGGAATAAGACGTTAATATAAGGAGAAATCAACGCTGTTTTCACGAGAATTTAAAAGCTTAAAAGCCTAGTGGTAAAATGTGTTTTTGTAAACGACAAGTAGTAGGATGAAATTATAAATATTGCAGTAGTTTTTGTGAAATTCCAAGATGATGTGGACAAAATACATGTGAAAAATTTGACGATCTACGCTCTCACAAAACCAATAACTGTGACTTTCTAATGCTGAGGTTGATACGATTGGAATGTGCACCTACCATTTGTCTTCTTTTGTATAAATCGTAATTTGCATGCAGCTCGATAAGTTGCAAATCGAATGGAATCAAAGTCTTGTACCCCTAAAAACTTTTGATATTGAAATATTGAGAACTACTAGTACACTAATTTAGAAAAATTTCCCATAATAAAAATCGTAAAAAAAATATGCAGTTTAATGGACCCACTCATTTCGTCAATGAGCGCCTGCATCTCGCCAGTACAGTCTGGAGCCGCTGCACTAGAAATCTCTCCCTGAGTTTCACCGTTTGCCCACATCTAAAATAAACAATTCCTTGCTTTGTAGCTTGGTAAGCAGAGAGTGAGCAACTGAGAAGACACTACTACCATTAATTACAACATTAAAGTGAACGATACAGCGATACCTATACATCTCCTTAGGAGACAAAAACAACGATAATTTCAGTTCAAAAAAAGCAAGTAGATTGAAAAAACATTAATCTGTAGAGAAAAAAATTCGGTTTATCAAAAATTACTTTTCCCCTATTAAAAACTTAATATTTTCGAACTCTTAAATGCTCTCAGTTAAACCCCTGCTTATGTTCTTATTAATATCATCAAAATAAACTATTATGGATAACACTGAGAATAATTATCAGCAATTTTTTATAGTCCAAATAAATAATAGTAAGTTCCAGGATTTCATAAACAAGGTTAAAAACAAAAGACATAAAAACGGTAATTACATAATCAAATTCCAAAAACAAATACTACTTCCTGCGTTAGAATCTCATCCAACTTTAAGTATTGGAAAGACTTCCATGCTTTTACCGTCAATAAATAGTAGGCATTGAAAACTCAATCATTCAGAGATCTGCAAACTACCTATTATAAAAATACGAAATAATTATATGAGGAAAATACCTCTAACATTCGATGCGTTTTTTCTATACTTAAAAACGATTCTATAAAACAGTGAAATACGAGACAGCCCTTTGATTTCTCAGTAACAAGGGATTTCATCCCATAACGGTGACATTCATGAAGGTATTCAGTTTCAGTTTAGCTTCTCACCACGCTAAATTGTCCATCGACGAAAACTACATCTCAGTGGTTATTCATATTCTCTTCTTAAGCTTTTAAACAATTAGAGGGACACAATATAGAAGAACACATATAAACATGAGATATGGAATTCTAATAACTGCCGAAATCTAACGGTAGAATATAAGTAGCGTGAAACTTATTTCTTTATCCAAATTATACTACTACCTTCCATATTTTTAATGTGAAAATATAGATTGAAGTCCTTTATTTATAGTAGAAACGCCTAAACTTAACAACGAAACTATCGGGCTTATAGTTTTGATCAACCGGTATGATTGCATCAAGTGGGGCACTGCGATCTTTGACCATTTCAAAAAATTTAAACGAGGTAAATAGATAGGTCATCCTGCTATGTAAACGGAATAATGGTCTCGTTTTTGACAAAACATTAGATGATATTAGAACCAAGGGTAACCAACAATTCAAATACGGAATAAGGTTTACTAAACGAAAAGCCATTAACAGGATCGATGATGTATAGGGGATGCTTTCTTCGCTGATGAGATGTTGTCGAATAAGGGAAAAAAATTAGTAAAATGGTGGTCGAGTCTTCCAGTTTTTGTCATTATGTCATGATTTAAGTGTTCTAAATAAGCTTTATTTATTTGATTCATCTTAAGAATATTAGGAAAATGAGATTATTTTCATTGTTACTATTTTCATAGCTAGAGACATCTAATCGCAATACAAACAACACGTGAACTAGAGCGCGATGATGCTATTTAGAAGCAAGTGACAAAAATCCACTGAAATAACAAAATGCAAAAAGGAGGAAATTAAAGAAAGAGTAATAATGCACAGAATGTTCTTCTTACAACCACAATGGAATGCTTGCAATGAGGCGATGCTCGAATATTTCAGGCATTGATCCTGGCAGTATTACACACTAGCCGAGCACCCATACGCAACCCTAAAATTCAAAATCGCCGCAATTTTTATAAATGACTATAAAATATAGATTTTGTGGAAAGAAACTAACAAGTGTTTGACAGGTGAGAGATAAGTAGTAATCACAGTTATAATTTACAATCGAGTCTACACGTTCCGAAATTAACCTAACACTATATTATTTTCAATTCAATTATTAGAAAATAGAGATAATCATATATACATTTATATCGTATTTAACGTAATTTACATTCAAAGTTTTGTTCTGAAGCAGCAAAAATTCAGGTTAATGACAATCCAATTAATATTTATTGAAATATTATGCATAATCATACGAGCACAAATATCACAAATTGTCAAAATAAACAATATATGAATAAGTAATAATCAGTAAATTGTAAATAAGTAAACGTTGAAGGTCAAAAGAAAGTAAAAAGAGCTTAACTTTAGTTAAAATTATTGCATCCACATTTAAGCTTAAACGAATAATATAGTTAACTACGCATAAGAATTTAGCAATAGTATTTGTTCTAATACCATAATTAGAACCATATTTGAAACCCGAAAACCTTTCAAACGGGTAGTGCACTGGCTACTCAGAGGCTTTTATCGATCGTAGGGTTGGTTTTGGCACGCCGCCAGTAATTCTCTTAGCTCTGTCCTGAGATCATTTAATAGAATTATATTTTTAATTCTCTTCATTCATAAAGCACCGATTTTCTAGGGCTTATTTATTTTACTCATGAAAATTCAGATCTTCTGGAAGCATTTGCTGGAATACCACATTATATCCTCATTGGGCAGAAGTTACAGATACTTAAGAGGACCTAAAACGAGTAGTTATACAAAATTCGTAATGACTGTTCTACAGATTTCAGAAATAATATTATGATAGTAAATAATGTGTAATTTCTTGTACTTTAGTTATTCTTATATTATTAGATGTCATACCTACATTTAAAGTAAATTCAATATTTTCAGAATGTTCAGCACATTTAATAACCCTTTACTTTTTGGTGACAGATTTTGCATGTACATATCACCAATGAAAATAGTGATATTGAAAAACTAGGTTAAAGAATGGAATATGAGTATCTTTCCATAACTGGACATGCACTTTTGGAATTCATTTTCTCAAGAAAATTATTTTCTAATTATATGGAATATTAAATAGGTATATATTGCTTAGCCACCATTCAAAAGTTACGTTTTTGTCAAATTTTAGAAGAGTGACAGTTCTTCAACGCTTCTAATTCCCTAAGCTGCCCTGAGATTAAAAAACTAATACCTTTCATGGAAAGCGATGAATGTTTGGGGCGGAACTATTTTAAAACAGCGAACTAGGCATATTGTAGTAAATCAGCTTAAATTACACGTTCACCTGGTGTGAAAAGCAAAATACTGCCCAATTTCATAATTCAATACTTGTTGCTGCAGCCCGACTAATGAGTCTTTCAGCCAGATTATGTGTTTCGTCTAAATACTTTTACAACTCAACCAAGTTCATCTCAACTGGAGAGGATTGTGTTCTTAGTAATTTACTGCATTGAGGTTTAACACATTCATTCAAACTGTAGCCATTGCTTTCACGGATGCTTGTCTCCGAAAACATCTTTAAAGAACTTATAAAATACTAGGAAACTGTTAACTTCTCAGCCGAATCCGTAAACAAATTAGAACATTCACACATAAAATGTGATATAACGTTTATCTTAATATATATACGAAAACAATAACAATAAACAATTTTTTAAACTTAATCATTAAGGGTTCAATATATACAACTTATATAGTTCATATATAATGCAATTATAAAAACTACTAAGCGAAGGTATCATAAAATTTCAAATAACAACTTAGCGTATTCTAAGTATTAAAAATACTTCTAGCAAAAGTAATGACTTCTGTGTAACTGCCAAAATATCTTGATTCAGCGTAGGGGTTTGAAGCGCACGCTTCATACAACTCCTCTGCGTTTAATACCTAGAAAAATAAAAGAAGAATTTTAGATAATTAAACGTTTAAAGGTGTTAGTGTATAATGAGAACAGACAAAGAAATAGTATAGAGAAGAATTCTTGAAAACTTCAAACTTACTTCAAGGCAAGTCTCAACAGATTCTTGCATATTAGGGTATCTATCCATGGCTATCCAGTAGCATACTTCGGGATTTAAGGATATAGAGTTCCTGACCAAGAGCGGTGACAAAGTATACGAAGCCTGTACAAAATTATAATTAGTTTCTGCTAGGGCAATTCTTAATTCGCAAATAAAGAAGAGCATTTTAAAGTGCAAAAATCCACAAAAGTGGTATGCAAGAAAACAACTGTTGCTTTGGGATATATATTAGTTTACATCATTTATTGGTAGTGCCTACTTTAATATTTAAGCATAAGATCATGTGCTTCACAGACCAATAGTAGAAAAAAGGAAAAAAACGAAAAATATTAGATGAAACAGTATACCTGTTCTCTAATGTTAATGTCTTCATCTTGGAGAAATCTCAACATAACACGTAGAAGTTGTGAAGTCATATCTTAAAATAACCTCTTGGAAGAGAAAATTGAATTATACATAAGATTATTATGCCATTGGTATAGATTTAACACTGATAAACATTATAAAGATAGACTAGCCTTTCTTCAAACCCTGTAGTCCGACATACAGTGCTATATTTTTTGACACTTCATCGCTAATATCAACGCATGATTCAATCCATTCTAACATAGCTGTCGATATTTTCCAATCCGAGAGCAATCCAAGTAAACGATAAGCCAGCGATTTGGTATAAGATCTAAATAAGTTACAGGATATAAAGATTTTTAAAAATATTAATAAACGAACAATTTCCAATTTCCTTCTAGCAGCACCACTATATTCTCACATAGACGATATTTATCTCCATCCAATAATTTAGTGACGTTCCTATACAGAAACTCCAGAATCTAAATATAAGTTGTGAAAAACAGTGGTATAAAGTAAACAATCAAACTTTACAATATCTTTGATGATGTAAACTAATAATATTCAAAAGTGTTGTGGTTAATTCTACGCATCTTAGTCACGTGACAGATGACTGTCCTTAGGCAATTTCTAATAATTTCCTCTGGCAAAAAAAATAAAAGTTAAGAAAAGGCATTGATGAAATTTCACAAGGATTTAAAAATCTACATGACAGAGATAAGTTACGAAATTTACTTGCATGAAGATATCACTATTATTTCATTTATACATGTAAAAACTTCGTTTGCTCCCCTATGTAAACTAAAATTTACTTACATGACATGCATTACGCTCCGTTGAACAGGTCTTTAGATCATAAATGCTCTTGGCTATAAGGGGTTTATGAATCTAAAGCAAATTATAATTATTAATTTTAGATTCCTCTTGCAAATTTTTGGATAAGTGCAACTAATAAAGAAACGGCAAAGACTAAGCATGAAATGGTAAGACTTACATCTTCGATAGTTTCCTGTGTCTGTAAATGCCTATATAATTCTCTTCTCATATTTTGATCCAGGAAATATTCTTTAGGTAAGACAGTTTTAGTTTTAAGCAATAACTGAGCAATGGGCCGCTAAAATATAGCCTAGTAAACAAAGGAGTAAAATAATGTAGAGAATTAAGATTGCTTGATACAATACAGAGAAACCGATAGTAAATCAATATGACTGGTTACTAATATCTCACATTTGTAAAGAAATTAAGAAAATTAAACCTAACAAAGAACAGAAGATATGAACTTCATAATTAGTATTAATTACATACCTTAGCCAATATAATATCACTCATTCCCGTAGTAACGTCATATTCAACAAGGAGACGGTTACATAAAAGGAAGAATAGACTTTTATTGAAATCACACCTAAATATGATAGAACAATTATAACTAAGAGTAGTAAAATGATTAATTTATAATATATATTATAGCAAACGTAACATGTTCTATACACTGTGGACGCAGATAGTTGACGAACGAAATCCTCAATCCTAGTAGAAAACTTGCTTTTACAGTCCATATCAAGTGCCTCAGTTAACTAAAAATTACAATCTTATGGCTCTCTATTTACAATTCACAACAGGACAGTTATTTTCACTTCCAAAGTAATTTTATGAGTGTTTCAAGTTTTTGAAAATATTTAATGCACAACGGTCTATTTAGTTATAAAACGAATATGTTGAGTTGTTTTAAGAATTTAAAGGTACAAACCAATAATATAATAGCATGAACATGATTTTGCTGTAAACCATTAAACGTAACTGACTCGATCCAACTTAGAAGAAAGTTAATATCCTAAAAAAAAAAATTAATTTCGATGCTAGTATTAAAATTCACACTTCAAGAGCGCTGATAATTTAAATTCCAGAAAACTAACACTGTATATTTCAAATTATTAGCTAAAGTACTTCATTAATCAGACTGGCGAAAATTTGGCTCTGCTTCGAATCATCGTGTTTTAATTAGCACATACAAATACAAAGCTTGAACATAATTTACAGGACTCATAAGATAAGGAACAAAGTATGTTAGGCTTATTTTACGTTTAGACCATAAATCCGAAATTATGTAATATTGAAATGACTGAGTTAGTATCTTACAGAGCCCAAAAAGTGGAAAAGATAAATTAATATAATAAATAATTTAAAATACTGCAAACCTCCTCTCGGGCAATAGCTATCAATGCTGCAGCTGAAAGTCGTCGTAGTTTCTCAGCCTTACACCAGAGCAAAATGCGTAAACACGCAGGAATAAATGGAGCAAGAGAATATTGTACGGATAAAGGCGCAGATGACGGAAATATATGGGTTAGAAAAATAAGAATAGGATAGACACTGAACTCATCTTTACTTGTCGATAATTGCTCAAGCAAGTAAGGATATAGTGATGGAAACCTAAAATATTTCCAATATACATACTATTTTGGGATTGATGGTAGAAATATACACGCTTGAAAATGTGCTGAAAATTAAAACATAATGAATGGAAAGCAAACTAAACTTGAGAAAAATTCATAGGTACTTTGTCTATTCTTAGAATCCACATGAAAATCTCTTTGACTAATTCTGGTTACTCCAAATATACGAGCACGAAGGGCTGCAGCTAACTGAGCAGCTGCATTCCTTTCAAGCCACGAGTTTGCAGCACATTTTGAAACTGCTATACGACACGCCCACTAGAAGATTTTATTTATTAATCATTATTTGATCAGAGAACCTTAATATCAAATTTTGGATGAATGACCACTAGAAAAAGTACCGAATTCATGAAGAATCAGACAAAAAATCAAATTAAGAAAAATAAAAATCCCTACTTCAAGTGCAATGGTAATTCGTTCACACAGTAACGATGACGAGAATAAAGAAGTTAATACGTTCAATGAATGTACCCTGAAAATTTAGAATATTAAAAGTTAGGTAGTATAGATCTGATAAAATCTAGTTTTAACTATGAAAAGAATATGAATAATTCGATCAACCTGGAATTAAGTGATTTCCCATCCATCTCTAAGAGTGATGACATTGCCAGGCACACGGAGTTGTTCGAACTATTTGGTGGTTCTGTGACAAGAATTGAAGTGATCAAATGAGGTAGTCCGGCACTTCGCCGCGTAGAGCATAAATTATTTGTATCTGTAAAATTCTGCTGAACTGACATTAAGTATTTTATCTATGCTTTATTTACCCTTTAAAACAAATATCAGTAGTAATCAAAACATTAATTGCTTTAAAGACAAGAACTACTCAAGAGTATATACATCAACTGATGCCAAATTATCTTTAAATCAAAATAGTAAAATGTTAAAAATTGGAGATAATCAAACCGTTCTTCCCCTCGATTATTTGTAAAATTTGATTCAACCATTCTACTGGTGAAGGAAACGAATCATCACATGATCTCCACAAGACTGAACATATAGACGTGAAGCTAAAATTTGTCATATTAAATATATAATAAAAAATAGACCAATACTAACAAAGTTATGCTGTTCATAAGTTCCAACGGCGGGAGCCATATCAACGTATATATATATATATAATGCGTACCCCTCTACAGCAGTCTCGAAAGCTCCACAGTGTTTGCATTCAGTTAATTGTAACCAATAATATTGGCCGATCTTTCTCATATCATTGGGCGACAACATGGATAGAGGAAACAACTAAAAGAATGTAATAGGATGGTTATTCTCACAGCAAAACGTTTTTTTAAAAATTAAAAAAAAACAAAAATTCTAGTTGAAATATGAAGACATAACTCTGTAGCAGTCCATGCAAGAATAGCAGATACATACTTATGTGCACGCCAAGTACATGCTAGTAACAACTGAGAGGTTTCTACGAATAATCTAATATTGGTACCGTCAAAGGGACCAGCTGAAATAAAAACATTCTAACAATATTTAACTATAATAATGAAGAAGTCCATTTTAATAACAAAATTACTATAGATAATTGGGTTAATTAGTATCCATAGAAAATTTTCCTCGAAACGTAGTTATTTATAGATACACTATATTACTAATATACCACTTGCCATGACAAATATAGCTTTAATGAATAATTACTTGACTTATTTAGCACAAATAAATGGTGATTAATATTAAACTTGCAATCAAAAATTAAAATGTTTCAACCCACTCATTTCCTTTATTGTCTCATCAGGCATATACCCCTCTGGTGACATAGAGTGGACTACAGGCGTAACCTAACATGTCGGATTATGAAAACTAGTCTATGCTTATTAATTTGAAAAAACAAACAAACCAAATTAGCAACTTCAAAGCACAAAGGTAGTAAACGATGTGTTATAAATTCGGCCCACTTTATCTTCTCTTCATCACTATAATTAATTAAACATTTTATAATGGACTTTAGCAAGAAAAAAAGCCTAGTGAAGTTATTCCTCAAGATTACCTTAGTTTTGAAACCGTTATGCAGTTAAGTAGAGCAGCTATAGTATTCATTATGGGATGCAATGTATGTTTGATGATATTCATCTAAACTCCAAGTATATTGAGAATAACATGAATAATATAATAAATCTCTGAATTACAACCAAGCTAAAGATATTACCCAAACTTCACAAAACTGTATCTTGTTATTATTAATAATGATATACATAAGCAATAGTGCACTCGATAAAAAAAGAAAAATTAATGTTTCACCAAATTTTCTTTCGCTTTCTCTAGGTTATCCTCACACATTTCAACAAGCTCCACCACAAGATCCCATGTTTTCTCAGGAAAGTAGTTGATGTAGAGCTAGATTAGATATAAATATATCTAAAATAGGTATTTCCCTAATTATTCTATCGAAAATGTTATAGCGAAATATAACTAATACGCACACTAAGTATTCATATTATATGATGGCTAAGTGAAGCGTTAAGGTTCCAAAAACTATTATAGAAATTCGGGAATACAGAACGAAGTTGCGCGAGATTTAAAAACAGTCCAAGGTCATGATCTTCACTGTTTCGCATCTAGCACGCCTACTGGTTAATAAAGCTGTCTGGGAAGAAATATCCAACAAAGATCCTCAGCTAACATTACCAAAGAGCTACAGTTTTACTACGGTACTGATGTCTCTAACAGAACGCTTACTTGTGCATAATTTTGTAGTCATGTGATGAGATTTCTATTCAATAAAAATTCAAAAAAACTTCCTACTTGGGATACCAGTACTAACATATATATTCACGCTTTTAGAATTTGACCTGGCTGTAGTAAATTACATGTATTTTATTTGATGAATTTTAAACATGCCTTCATCCGATATCCACATGACAGAGTATTGTGTGATCGGATTGATCTCATGAGACCCAAAGTTTCATTAAGAAATGGAACAAAATCCTAAAATCTTAACTTTCATATTAATTAAGAAAACCTCTTTATCATATAATTAATACTAATTGAATAGCCTACGAAATAACCCTAGCTTTAAATATATTTGATAACACAAATAATAGAAAGGAAACGGATAAAATAATACTTACATAGCTATCACAGAAATTAAGGGTAGTTAGTAAGTCTAGGGCTGTAATTTGACAAATCTGGAAAGGATCGTCGAGACAAGAAATAAGTGACTTGAAACAATCCGCGGTCAACCAGTTTGACATCAACAGACGATCCAAGAAAAGAGCTATAAGTAGATAAAAACATTAAATTGAATAATAGAACTTTATTCTAAGCCTGCAAAATTTTGGGAGAATTCGTAGAAGCAGTGAATAGTAAGTAAGTAATTTTATAAAGAACAATAACGACAATACAACTTTAACTATATGTAGTACGCATGGAACTATGAAATACAAATTTCAATTTTTTTCTAACAAAGAATCTCTAGAAAAGTTTAGCAACAAAAAGTCATTAGCTCACAGATAGAAAACTTACTTCCATATCAACATAGATTCTAAAGTCTACTGGTAAAATTTTTGGTCATATTAAGTCTAGGTATAAATTATTATCTAAATACATAAAACACGCACTCTTTCTATTCGACCTTAAAGAGTCTTCCTTAAACAAACATTCGATAGTTGACAATGCCATTATTCTTCGACTAAAATTTGCGCCCAAAGATAATGATTCAAAAGACACATCAAAAACGAATCTGTAATCGCAAAAAATTATCAAATTGATTTACTTTGTAATCCTTAAAGACAAAAAGTTGCAATTGTTTCCTATAACTTTACTGACTAAAATACATCTTTTTAAATAAGAACTTTTCTTATACTCATATTAATTCTCAAATCTTATATCTAAGATACCTCACAAAAGACAGATAATTGTTTAGCAGATCTTGGTCACCATGTTTTCCTTTTATAATTGATTCACCTGCTTCGCTTAGTCGTATGAGAGCCTATATTAATCGAGATATAAAAGCTATAATAAATAATCGTAAAACGGGACTGATATACCTTTCTCAGACCCGCTAATATTTTCTGTCGGATAGCGGGTGACTGTTCAGCCATATTTGTCATATAAAAAAGTCTCATTAACCGAATATCCTCCAAACTAAACAACTGCGTTTTTCTGGGATGTTCACATAGCAACGTCCATGCAGCAACGCGAACCTGTTATAAGTTAAAGTAATACTGCAAGCGTACGTTAAAATGCTGAGCATCTTTAACACGATACATTTCAACTATAAGTGCAACAGACAACAAGTGTCTGGATATCTAATTACCTAACATTAATACTTTTAGATTTCAACTTAATTATTTAGCTGTATAATTTAAAATATGGCCATATGATTTAAATTAAATCTATACTTTAAACCTAACTTTTTTTCTAGTATTTCTTCAAATCAATCGCTATAATAGAAAAAAACTATTGATATATAATAAGATATATCAACTACTTAATTTAGTTTAGTACAATCCCAATTAACCATTTCAAAATTAGAGAAAACATTTTTAAAAAAACAAACCTTAATACTAATATGTAGAATTGCTCTACTCATAATTTCTACTGATATGTAGTCCTTCCACGTCTTATATGATTCTAGTTGTTTTTGTGAAAAAATTATAAATTTCGTGATGGCAAGAAGAGAGTACAGGCTGTATTCGTTATCATAGCAATCTATAGAATTAATAGTAATAAAATCCAAATCTAAGCATATTCAATTTCATTCAAGCAAAAAACTTGCCTTTAATGTTGTCCATGAGTCGGGGCAGAAACTCGTCTCTGAGTGACTTTGTCTTCATGAGTATAGGCAGCATTCTATCCTATAAAAATTAGCAAAATAAATTAATAGTTATAGTGCAAGCTATAATCTTAGATATCTTCGAAAGTATATTTCAGTCTCTTCGGTACTTTTGACTTTATTGGCATATATTACATAAGAAAAATAATGAATGATTTTCGATGCGTCATAAATGATAAGTGCACAATGACTTATATTTATTAGTTCTAATTCTGCTCATAATGTCCTAAACAATATTCGTTTGGATGATTCAGTTAATTCCAACACTGAATTCATTTTTAAAACAGTGGAAAAGCTAAGTAAAACTTACTAAATAGTTTTAAAAATTACAATCCATTTCTTTGCAAAATAAAGGACTGGACCTTCTACATGTAATATATGGCAATAAAGTTAATACGGTCAGAAATCTAGATTTCCAAGCTCTCGGAAAAATTTACAGGTCACGCTTCTTGATCAACTTGAAGAAATTATATTATTCAAGAGATCATTTTGTTAACTATGCAAGGTTTGAATAGCAAACTTGTCAAAATATAACTTTCTACTTACCATAATAGCATTTCTAACATTCTCTACTTTAGAACAAAGACAATATTTGATTTTAATAGTATGTAATAACCACCGAGAAGGAAATATTGTCATATCGAAGGCTAGTATGTCGCTTAACTGAAATCATGAAATATATTAAAATTCTTACACCATCAAAGATGAGAAGATTTCAAAAAGCCTACGAGAAATACTTACCACAACTGAAAGCGATGGATTCCCAATATTTAAGTAAAGGTTGGCTATATAAGAATCATCTAATCTATTCAAATAACTGGAATATGTCCGGAAAAGTATAAACTGAAAGTATAACTTTATCTTAATTAGACAAATTAAAAGTGCCAAAACTTACAATACATTTATAATGAGATCGGCAAGCTGATTTAGAGAGAAAGAGCTGATCAGCCAGAGCGTTAACCCACTCACAACCGATCCTTTAATTTGTATACATTTCGAATTAAATAGAGATTAGACAAATTTAATTAATTAAAACAATATGACTTAACGTACATACCTTGCTTTACATTGTTCACATATAAGAGAATGGTTAGAAAGCAAAAGAGCGAATGTATCGATACTCTCATGACATACTACATCTATTGAAGAATCCCATGAACAAAAAATGTAATTTGCAAGTCGAGAATAATAGAGTGATGGCAGAGGATGAGAAAAATCTCTATAAATTTAAGTAATGTAAGAATATTCTAAGAGCCTAAACATAGGCCTATAGTTACTAGTTTGTGACAATTATATAACGTACTGCAAGATTGTCATAATTCGCTTGATAGTTGTTGAAATAAGAATGACGTTTTTCGTTTCGTTTTTCTTAGCTCCTTCGTTAAGACATCGATCGAAACAGCAATCAACTAGGAAGGACTGGTAAGTTGCAATTCTACCTAGTAGAATCTTGTCCACCTAAACGACGAAACCACATACATATGACCAATCAACGAAACATTCACTAGTGGGATGTATGTTCATATAGATCAATGCACTAATATCCTTATATCATATAAGCAAAAAAAACTAAAATCTGTATTGAGATGGATTCATCCTTTTCCCAGGAATTAATTAATTCTAAATCAATTAAAAGATAGGATAGGTTAGATAAAGTCACCATAACAAACCTTGGAAAATAATAGTCCCATAGCACAAACTCCTCTGCTCTCAATTTCTAAACATTTTTCTTGCAGTGTTTCAACAGAAGAATGGGTAGACTTTTCACAAATCCCTATCATACTAAAATCACAAATAAAATGTTCACCAATTGCCGAATTCCGAATTTAATAAATAAATGCAAAAAATGACCAGTAACGTATATTTAACCAATACACAGTGTAACTATAGATAGCAAAACCCTAACTGTTAATTTAAACGTCACTAAAAAATCTAATTTTTCATCACGAATTAACACAAAGTGAATAGAACAAAAATTACAAACAAATAAGCCTAAATAGATAGTGGTGAAATGAATCATAGCAAACGCCGCCTGTTGCAACAGGAATGTCGAGTTGTCTCGACTACCCTAATCTTTTGCTTTTACTTGGAGCGCATCATATCCTTTTAAATCTTAAAAGGCACAGTATACAAAAAAAAGAATCAAATCTATGTTCAGTGAATGTTCTTAACATATCACTTATTAATATGCTAAATTTGAATCAAATTATAAACTAATTGAAATTGGGTGATAAGCTATAGTATCTTTCTATTTGCAAAAAATTATTATTGATTTTTTGCGACTGAATATTTGGAGCAAATATTCGTTTACGTAGCGAATCCAAAAATTAATATAAATTAAGGAATTCATTTACATCAATTACGACCTTTCATCTTGTTGCGGTGACCAATAAACTATCTCAGCAGAGAAGCAAAAACTATAAAGTCAACATTTTCATACAGAAATAAATCTATTTTCAAGTTAAACAATAATAGAAATTAAACACCTAGTATATAACTGCTGCAGTGTCAATTCTTTTCAAGAAACCAATAAGTTTTTGTACTCTAGCACATTCATTGTTGTATATGTAGTAGTAAAGATATAAGGATTCAGTGACTAGAAGTCAGAACTTTCTATTCTATTCCTTCCTTAAAATATCACTTCCAGAGAAAGTAATTAAAAATATTATGGAAAGCCAAGAGTATGATATGGCATGAACAAGGTTTTGATATATAGAAACATGAATATCAATACAAGATTCCGCTGTAAACCTTCTGAATGTTTAGCCACTCAAACAACATAATCGACGTCATTACACGAACTTTCACATTGGTTCCTGGACTATAAGGTTACGAGGGAAAAGTATTGGAAAATTCTCTCGATTAAAGCAATATTTTCGTGATTCCGAAAAGCCTCTGTTTGAAATGATTTACCACTTTAGACTTTGCTTCTATTCATAGACCCAAAACAAAGTGCATGAATATGCTTTGGGTACACTAAACAAATAGAACATTTATTTATATGATAAATAACTTATCCTATATTCAACTAGTAATATTATTAGTCTTCCAGTGTCAAAGAAATTTTCAAAGTGTGAATATGACAACACTAACTTATGGGCAGAATTCAATCGAGCCGAAACTCAGTGCCTCTCACTAGTAATAAAGGGCTCGCTATAATAAGATAACGTTGAATTCAATACCATTTAAAACATGTTTGATTGTGATATAATGGCATTTAATTTTAAATTAGCTTTAATTAAAGACATTGCTACCGTTATGTTTAATGTTACTGCTTCTTTAATACTATATTTTGAGTGTTTTCTATTTCTATACAGAAAGAGATGTTATTTTAAATTTTGAGATAGTGTATCAGAAAATGCTAATCTTGATACAATGGTATCATAAAGATCTACACTAGTATCTGCTTTTTTCACAGCAAAGATCTGTATACATGTCTACGGAATGTTCTCTCTGGGGAACAGCTGATTCCTTCACTCCCTGGGGCGAGTGACCGGCCCGCCCCCTTCCCCTCGGGGAGGCGTAGTCCGCAATCGATGTCCGCGCCTCCCGACTACGCGGCCGCCGCGGCCCTACGTTCCACGCCGACACAGATGGCGGCCGGTATCAGTGTCGATCTTGTCATTGCGGCACAGGTATGAAGATTATGGCTTCATCTGTGCAATAATTAAATGCATTTCTAGAAATGAAGAGACATTATCGGATATATAAACACTAGTGATTGGGTACTTGGAGCTAGTGGTGTGATTGGTTTTTACCAACAATATTAATGTGGCAACGTAATAGTTATGTATTTTATTATCCACTGTAAATCATTTTTGATTATAAAAAGTGAGTGATACATCATAAAATCATTCAGTGCTTTTTCCCATTGGTTCATCCAGTCATATAAAGACATTCTTTCATAAACTAAGACTACTACAAATGCACTCAATTAGCTTCATATATTATTAAATTAAATTAAGATAAATGAACATGAGCAAAAAAATGGCAGTAAACCTTCAAGAGTGCTTTACTTTTCATCTTTTTACACAATGATATAATTTTTGTGTAAGACAAGTGAAGATGTACTCATTTTTCGATGACATTTTTCGTTAAAATATCAATGAACATCGTCACTCATCATTTAGAACATGATTCGTGCTAACCATTAATGCTTTCCATTGCGTGACTTCACAAGTGATGAGGCAAGCTTCAGGATATGTCCATGCATTCGAGAAGAACCCTGGTAATACTAGCCTTCTATGCGAAACAAAACATTCTAAGAATAATGTAGATTAATTAAAGTAATCTAAGACTGCTCTAATTTGTTTCTTGCAGAATTATATGGACTTCTGCAAAAGTTATTCTAAACTTTCAGCAGTCTGGTACATTTGACACTAATTTTAAAATATTTTATAGTCAATAATAGGCATTCAAGTTACCATTATAATTGCTTCAATAGAATTAATTAGCTACTCTGAGCATAAGGGCTGTCATAAAGAATGTATGATACTTAATTAATAGAAATAAAATCAATAATCCTGTTTTTTTCTACTATAAATTATTAATTGTTATAGCTAGCTTTTCTCATCTCAACCATTACCCTTTTCATGCAAACATTAAGCCTTCTCCACTTCCAGTGGCAAAAAGGCCTAACAAAACTTTTTTAATAGACAGAGATTCTATATAATGCCCAGATTGCATGCGCTTTTTATCCCTTACTTTAAACAATACCCAAAAGAATTGAAGGTTTATAAGACAAATTTATGTGAGGAAAATATTAGGAAAAATGATACATATATGGATTGCGAGAAAAACCAGGAAAAGAAATATGTAAGAACTAAACAAAGATTATATTCAGAGAGAGGCCAACTTTTTACGAATGATCGATCGCAAAGCACCTCTGTTATATGAACCCGATGTAGTCAACCAGGCTATCCGGCGGTATGAAACATATTGGTTGCCTATGCAAGTATGTTGGAAATCATTTTGTGATCCTCCGGTTTAAATAAGCTTTTCTCACATTTTTATTTATTTTATGAATAATACTGTAACTTTATTTCACCACTAATATCAGTATTGGCAAATACCACTATAATTTATTATTTTGAGAAATATGTTTGAAGGCTGCCCATCCAGATATGAACGTTATTCCACCACTAGACGTCCACTGGGTATGGCACACCCATATGCTTAGTCCGATTCACTACCAAGAGGTAATTTATACATTAGTGGTTTAATGACTAGTTTATTTCCATGACAATTTTTTAAAATTAATTATCACACTATATATTTAATACATAATTTTCAATCTTAATGCACTAATACACTACATGATTACGCTGTTCATATGATAGACTAAAAGAAAAATTTTTTAATGGACTAGGCTAAATATTTCAACAACATTAAAGGTGGCAGTGAGTGAGCTTTTGCTATTTCACGCTTAAAACCGTGCTGTTTTGGAGCACATGCCATTTACATGAACAAATGATGAAACTTTGTAGAACTTAAGTAGTCAGCACTTAATTCTTTGAGCAATTTTAGAGGACATTTTTCGCTGCCTTTCAGGCACTTTCTGATATAACGAAAAAAAGAGTAATAGCAGAGAAAGGCTCAATAATGAGAATAAAGAACAACAATGAGCAAAAATTGAAATACCGAATTAAAAGGTAGTATAGTATGATTTGAATATGTATTCGAATATTACAAACACTAGCTTCTAGTTGTTTAAAGAATCAATAAAGTAAGTGACCTAATTAGAATTGTCTATGGCTAAATTAATGACTAAGTTGAATACAACTTGTGGTTACTGAGCATACATGACACATCCCCCAATAACTTAGTTAATTGCCCCACATTTGTCTGTGTAGGTGGTACTTTTGATACTCAACCAGCACCGCTAAGAAATCATGGATGAGACAAAACAAATCGAACGGCCGCCCGTAATTGCTTCTCCTCTCAGAGTAAGGGCGCAAATGAATGCAATAATGTTGGAAAAGGAATGACAAAAATTATTCTGAGCTATTTTTGATCAAATGCGACTAGATTACAAGCTATAAGAACGTGAATTAATGGGAAACATCTAATTCTCATCCATTTTATACAATATTTTCTTTCCCTCTCCAATTGTTCTACGTAGTTACCACATTTATTTTATTTTAAACCAAATCAAATATTTTTTTAGATCTAATTTTTAGGTTTCGATCAGGTAGCGCTAAGAATGTGTTTTTAGGATTGTGAGGCCATCTGCAGCTCTGTTATCGATCATAAACTGCTATCGTCTGATGAGATTCAAAAAAGGTATTGAAATCTAGTTATATACAGCAATAACTCAAAAATAACCTATTATGTCTTTTCCATATTTCCACTGTTTTTGCCTATAGAAAAAATTCTTCAAGTAAATTAGAACTTTCATGATAACAAATTTTGGCCTTGTCGATTTGTAGAAGCTCCAAACTATGTAGCCAAATTTTGTTTGGTTGTCTTCTCTTTGGCGAAATACTCCAACAAGGATAAAGGGTCTTATTCTGAACTTGTTCATCTAGTTGAGAGAAGTACTATTTTTACAAGTTAAAACATAATGTCGAATTACTCATTATTTCATGGGAATTAACAAACATACTTAGCACTTTGTAGTTTTCGAATAGTTCGAAATAATAACCACTGATTAGAAATGATTGATAGTTTAATAGTAACTTAACGGTAGCGTTAAACTTTAGCTATAATTAAGAACAACGTAGTGGTTTAGAAAATATTTTCGCTCATTCAATAGGACACTCAATGTTTTCCAGATTATTGGAGGTTTGTGTTAAAATAAATGTGAGCCAACTACCAGCCAACATATTATTGTTATCAATTTTGTCTAATTTTTATTTTATCAGTATGATTAGTTATACTTTGGGTTTAACGTGGCCTTTAAGTAGTTTAAATTCAGCCTTATTAACTCTCCCCTGGTGAATACGTGTACGAGATGAGTGAAAAAGGCTGCTTTTAAAGGTATATACCTCACCATGTAGTTAGGCCAAACTACAGGTTTAAATAAAGCACCTCCATTGCGACTGATTAATGAACCGATAATTTTCTAACCAG
This sequence comes from Heterorhabditis indica, assembly GCA_020740425.3. Taxonomy (NCBI): domain Eukaryota; kingdom Metazoa; phylum Nematoda; class Chromadorea; order Rhabditida; family Heterorhabditidae; genus Heterorhabditis; species Heterorhabditis indica. The sequence goes on from JAJAVP010000018.1 coordinate 83,072, forward strand.
TTGATGTTCCCTATGTATAATTGCTTCTTATTTATTTGTCTATTTATTTATTTGCCATTAATTTATAATTATTTTATAAATAATTCGTTCTAAGTTCTTTAATACCGACTTACACGTTCGTTTTAAATACATTTTTCAGATACGAATCATCAGTGCGAATCTGGGATTCTTTCTGTCCCGATGAACCCTATGATTTTTTAGCATCGCCGTCTTCCGGAACTAGTTATAAATCAAAATGTAAATATGATATTGCTGCAGCAGTACAGCGACAGAGGAATTTCAATTATCAGGTAACGTACTTATTATAGTTCTACTACACACTTAGTTGTTTTCTTAGTGTTGCTAATGGGGTGCCATAACACATGTGCTGGTAGTGGCTTGTCTGTTTGCCTCGATACGTTGGGGATGAATTTAGTGAAAATAATACTTTGTGCAACGTAATTCACACTGCAAATGACATGAGAAAACTGGACAGCGGAGTTTGATGAACTTTCGCTACGTTGTTTAGATTACCCGTTGTAGTCTCATGTAATTCGAGTTTTTGCACTCTAGCAGTAGTTCTTATAGGCTTATTAGTTTTTAACCATTTTCAAGTGATGCGTTAGAGAAAAAATACATGCTTTGATAGAGATCAAATTTTCATACTAATATATCAAATTTGAAACTTGTTTTTATAAGAGATCTGTGTATATGAAAAGCTTAACGCTAGTAAAACAAGTTTTAAGAAAACCCGAATTAATTAATGACTATCGTGTTGGTTTTTTCTAGTCGATTGATTGGTTTTATTATTACACAGCGTGAAACATGAACAGCGAAAGCACCCGAAAAAAATTTTCCATCGATGGTAATTCAGTGCTAGTAATTGAGTGATGTTACATTAAGATTCAGAGCAGAAATGCGGATCAGTATTAAACATTTTTCATTAAAGAGGAAAAACTACCACATTTTTGGTTAATGAGGAAAGTACTCTTTATTGTTATTCCGACGAATCATCAGGAATGTAGTGGGGTAGAGCAACTTAAGTGATGAGAAACTATGGACTAAAATGCTCTTGCAACAGAGATGTTGTAGTGGTTGGAAGAGCATTCGAATATTGTGATAATGTAGAGTGGTTTGACTGGAAATTCCAAGAAGTTAAAACATGGAGGCAGAGTTCAAATAATCTGTCTGTGCAGCGCGGATTCGTAAGTGCTCTTTAAAATTATGTCCTATGATATTTCGAATACGCAGTGGTAGTAAAGTTCAGCAAGATCTAGTTTTTACAAATTTTTACAGACACATGTTGAAATAACCCCAAAATCCACTTCATTCTTAATATCATTTATTAGCACTATATGCTTTAAGATTATACAGAAAGTATAGTTGAAATAAGCCTATAACATAACGCTCCGTTATTATTTTATAATTATAACTTCCACTTGTTTTAGTAAATAGCAAATTTACTCCAAATCAATCTAGAGCTAATGAGTTTGAATAGAAGTTCACCACTAACGTTGTTCCAGTCCACTTTCAGAGCGAATTTATGATCTTGGTTGGAAGCTTTCAACCCTAAACATACAGTTTCAGGATGTTTCTATTCATGTTTAGTAAGATCAAGTGAGAGCGGAGATGCACATTTTGTGATATGAACTACAGAGTGGATCAAAAAAGAGACCTATTTTAAGAGTCTAGTAACTTTCTTCATACTCAACAAAAATTATCACTTAAAAATGAAGCTTTTCGCCCGTCTTAACTTGATTAGCATATTTTGTACGTGAAAGTCACAATTATCAGTTTTGTGAGGACACCGATTTTCGTGTTTTTTCACACATTCATCCTATTTTATCTCGAGTTTGTGATCGCTTGGAGAGTATTGTATTTTTTGACGAGAAACAATTCTATTTATCCGCCTCCTATAGCAGTAAAAATGCTGTTATTTATGCAGAATGACACAAGGAGGATATCGATACCAACAGATAGATTGTGCAGAGAAGCAATTTTTTTAAAGTGTGACAATGAGTGTAGGAATCAGTTTTAATGGAAAAAACATTCCTGCATTTTGTGGAGCCTGGTGTAAAGATTAACTCCACATGTTGCATAAACGTCCTCCTCAAGGGCTGCCTCCTTCCTGACTGCAGATCCTTTTGCTCATCAGGATTCATTTTTACGCACGATTTTGCCCCATCTCTCATAGCTAAAAAGGTAGTGGAATGCCTTATGAAAGAAGCGCCTGGATTCATAACCTCAAGTCAGTGGCCTTCAAATTCACCCGACTTGAATTCTTGGGACTACAGATTATAGGCATGGCTTGAGTTTATTTTAAGGGTCGATTTACCTCCATTGATGATCTCAAACAAAGACTCATTGAGATGTGGAACGAACTGATTCTGGAGATGTGTAACAACTGGTACTCAGAATTAAAAGGAACATTTTTTCATGAAACATAGCAAACACCATTTGCAGTTATTGGAGTCACGAAAACGAGATGAAACAGCCGAATACGTGCGAAAAAAACAGGCAAATCGATAATTGTAACTTTCACGTACGAAATATGCTAATGAGGTTAATACGGCCGAAAAGCTTAATTTTTAAGCGATAATTTTTGTTCAGTATGAAGAAATTTATTAAAATTTTGAATTCTTTTCCACCCTGTAATTCCATACAGCTCTCGAAGTATTGGATCATTATCTTGCTAGAAAATCTGGTCGGGAGGCATCTGTATTTTAGCTTATAGACGCATAAAATCCTCTAGGATCTTTTTATATTCTGCCGCATTTATAGTAGACTGACGTAGAGGGGTCGGATGCCGTGGAGATTGAAAATACCTTATTCCATCATGGTTCCGCCATATTAGCCATCGATATGTAGTACTTAACTTTAAAAATATCTGAAGAGTCCCATTTAATGTATGCTTCAGTAAACTAGCGATCCGTTTCTTGCATGGTGAGGCTTGTTTTCAGACGATGTTAGGCGGCACTTAGGCTAATGTTTATGTCATGATTTGTTGAGTCTTCTTTCATGATTTCAATAACATAGTGGTATGTGTATCCTTTAGAAACTATTCGAAGCATGGCTAATTTGACTAGTCTACTGGTGACTTTTCCTCTTATAAGGTTATACAAAGACAATGTCTTCTTAAATTCAAAACACTAGGAAAGATAAATAATATTGATATATTATTGACTCTATTAAATTCCTAAGCACAAAAATACAACGGATAAGAAAAATATCCTTAAAAATATATTATGCAAATAAAGTCATAAGGAGTTTATCATGTAATTTGTTATGCCTAGTGAAATGGGAAATTAACATTCAGTCTATACTATGCCTTATAGAGTTAAATAAAGGTAAAGATAGTTTGCAAAACGTTGAAATATCACTGTACGTAGTAGTTGAGTGTCATAAAATGAATATTTTAGGTTTCCTCTTGTTTAATTACTATTAACTTCCGGAAATGAAATTTAGTATTGTATCTCGTCCCTCTTTGTCAAGCTGACCTAGTCACTATGACATTTAACATATATGAGCCTCCTGATGCCACCGTGAACAACTTCTTTACCTACTTAGCTTATAACTTCTAAATATATATATTTGTTTACTGGAAAAGAAGTCTATACAAATTTATCATGTTATTTTTGAAACTAAGTGCAGTATCGATAGTGTTGACGAAAATTCCAAACTTTGCTAGGCACTGTAACCTTATGTGAGTAGTTTATTTACGCTAACATATTTTACATGGGATATTTATTCACAATCGGATTTCTTATTTTCAGGTATCCCTTCCCCATTACACGTCAACTAAATTTCTGACAGATTCTGTTCGCCGATATATTCAATTCCTTCTCTTGAAGCAAACTTATTCAGACCAATTCCTTACACCGTGTTATGATTTTGATATTATTTGGCATACGCACCAGGTAATTTTTTTTGTCTAAACTCCTCCATCTGAGATTAAGAGTTGGCTATAGGACTTATTCACCCATTTTGACGTTAACTGTATCTGTAGATTATTTGGCAGAATCATAACTACTTTTGGAACCTTGCACCATGTTCTAAACTCGTCATTGGTTATGATTTGGCACAAATTTTTGAAGCTACCCATAGGTCTAAAATGCCCTTTTATTGGTATAAATACGATATTTAATGCGATTCTAAGCCCAATATCCTCTCTTGGATTACCAACACGATATTAATAAGCATTGATGAATTGTATTGAATTTCAGTGTTAGTTGTTTCAAAATTCTAACTTTATAACACTATGGCCTAAGTTACAACAATTATTGAATTTTTGCAAAAAACGTGTGGTAATCACATAAATAAAACCGCTTGGGTGCTTTTAATTCATTCTAAGCATCAAATCTTTCCTCAATGTCCACTTGGCGGAATAAATAATAAATGTTCATAATTTTACAACTCTTTAACTTCGAGTTATCTAGCTTATCGGTAAAATATATGCAGTCTCATAGTGTGCTTGTATTACACAACTTCCAAGCCTAAGCCAAAAACCTATTTGTGTGACTAGACACAAAAGACGAGCTTTTCTATTTATAAAATATGGTTCTAACATGTTTTGTTTTCCTATAAGAGAACTTAGTTTAAGTAATCCAATGTGGACAACTTGGCAGGTGTCCAAAAAGATACGTGTACGTTAATATCTTGATAGCTTATATGAAGTCCTAAGGATAAAAAAACTGGCCGCATTTGATAATTTGTATGACCTATTTTTTTCCAAAGTATAGTGCCATGTATTTCAGTACTATGACTGAAAAAAATTCTAGCATTATTTGCTTTTAAAATGTTGCTTTATACTAAATTTTTTATATACTGCTAACTTCTAATTCTAGTTGTTAAAGACAAAGGTGGCACCACATATTCTTATGGTTGTTAAATATTGATAGATATTCTTTTGTGGTGCATCAAACCCTTCTTACAGGTTCATCCGCTCAACTATCTTAGGGATTGTACGGCGATTTTTGGATCGCTACTGAAGCATGATGATACAGTGAATGACCGAATAAAAGGTAGCAAACTTTTGAAGGGAGAGGCGCTGACAAAAAAGTTATGGGCTACACATTTTGAAGAACCCTTCTGGAGGCGTGGCTGCATGTTCAGGTTTGGAGTGACCGTTATCTACTGTAAAAATTCGACTATTTTTCGGGCTTTAGTTTATTCGACTTATTTTGCCTGAAATCAACAATTAAAGTGCTCCAATGGGATTAAGAAAACTGAAAATGTCATGATCGTAATTGATCTGTCCTAAATCGCAATATTTCACGAACTACACGAATTTGAGTGATCTAAAAGTGGAGCGAGGGATAAGAGTGCCTTAAGTGGTCAGCACTGTATATCGATAACATTAAGAACACAGTGTTGCCCACCAAGTGATTTTCTTCTAAAACGTCTCTGTATCACCTCTAATCTGGGCTTGAATAATTTGTCTACTACTTCTCTTGCATGATGGCCTCGAAATTTTGAAACAACACAACTACTATGAGTAAAATTAGACGAATTATAGTGTAGCTTTAATTTGATGTCTACATTTATTGTCTTAACAGATGACTTCCAGAGGTCATAATGCTCCAGCGTTCCTTGGTTTTGAAAATCAAAATCTCTCCAATATTGCTTATGGAGAAATCCATGTGCCATCTATTGCTTTAAAGGATATTCCAGTTCAGAGAGAACAACTAAGGTTTTTAAGTATTAATTTTTCCAGCCACTGAACTTTTTAATATTCCAATTTAATTCTTAATATAGCTTGATTTTCAATAATTGAACGACTAAGGTTCATAAATATCATTACTAGGGAATTATAACGTATTCATAACTTGAGTGTTTTTAGATTAAAGCTCATTTATGGAGCCAAAAAGGTCACGACATTCAACGCTGATTTGTCTCAAAAACAGGTTAGCTAAATACTAGTGGAGTAAACATAAAAAGTGAAATGAATAGGAATTATAAGAATTTACTATTCGTAATGAATAGAAAATAGGACAAGACTATACTTCTGACATATGCAGGGTTATTCTATTGCTATCCAACCTTGATTAATTCTAAACGTTTGTGCCCGTTTCTATGGCGAATACTGCACTTAGAGTTAGTATCCTATTGTTATCTGTTATTTATAGAATGCATCACTACTTATGCCTAGAAATTCGGAGGTATCACTAACTCTAAAACAACTGGCTTTTGGTAGGGTTCAGCCAATATTTACGTCATATAACACCAAGCCCAATTCTATTCTCCTCACGTGCTACCCGGTTTATCTGTTCTAGACAGTATTGGAAGTTCATTAAGGATGTACACTAACAGATAAAGTTTTACCAAAAAGGGATATTATGTTATATTTCGATTACTATTGATCAACTATAGCACATTATCTGATAAATAAGCGACCAAGTTGGTCAACTTCTTCCTAGAGGACTAGCGTAAGTCTCAAATGTTGAGAGAGCCAGAACTCATTGGCTTAATGGTGCACCTATATTAGACAACTGGAAAAAGTCCTAATCGAAATTCATGAAATCCAGGTGTTGGTAATCCTTGTACAGCTCAGTGAGCAAAGGATTTAATCCCTAGTACCAAATTCTGATTCTAAAGCACAGATGGTCCATTCATGGGGTTGCTTTTATTTTGGTAAAAGCCCTAGCGTGGAGTGGCCATTGAAAATTTCCGACTTAAATCCAATTAACCACGTGTGGGATGGCTTGGAATGGCAGTAAATGCGTCTAAAGGCAACTAATTCAATAAAAAAAATTAAGGAGTTGTAGGTCTTAAATATATCATGTGTTAAACTAGTCTTGGAAAGCACTCTGGTTAGGAGAGACTACAACAACTGGAACTCTCTTAGGGTCTGAGCACTTGGGCGAAGCTATGCAGGACGAGCTGNGTAAAGGGGGAAGTTTGGACATAGATTTGTAATGCGGCATCTTGTCTCTAGAATCGTGCCGAATGCTGCTGTGAAACTATGAGGCTCGGGAATTTTGGCACATCTTGAGTGGTTTTTTATCATTTTAAAATAAAATCTAGTGCTGTAATCTATATTAGGTTTCACTTATCAGTTTTTTCTTTAAAAATTCCACTTCAATAACAAAACGTTATAAATAGGATTTGAAAGAGAAACATAATCGACCAGTATTTAAATTATGCTTTCAAATAAACCACAATTTTAAAAGGAGCTGCCTCAATGTGTATTTTGGAATTTTAGGTAACAAAGTCGGGTTTTTCCCTTGTGTGGCAACCTACGGATTCCTCATCATCAGCTTCAATTGTTAAATTTCCATTTGAGAGGAGAGCAGCCAAGGTATACATTAATGACTATTAGAACTATAAAGAATACTGTTGTACATTTCATCTATTTTCTCTCTTTAATTTCAATTGTACTATGCCAGAGCATCTTGTTTTGCTCGTTTTTACTAACACGCAACTATTTTTATTGTGATTAAAATGACCACTATTCTTAACAAATGGATAGTACTATACACCAAAACACTGTATAAGATGATTTGATATTTAATAAAAACTAAAACTAAGTTACTACATAAGAAATATCCACCACTAGTCCTTAATTTGTTTACAGCACACTTGACATTATTATAATATTTCATTTGCATTGGATATATTTTCTAAGTGTACTAAAATGATTAATTAAACGTTTTTTTCAGGATTTATTAGTAGAACTGGAAGTATTTGACAAAGTATTCCTACAAAGAAAAGATTTAATTCGATTGGTTGGAAAGGTTTCATTGGATGAGGTTAGTTCTCAATAAAAAAAAATTAAATTTCATTTTTATTATGAAGTAATATTATATAAAGAAGATTCATTATTATTTCTTATTTGTTAACGATGGAGTAATATTTTTAGTTTTTAGTGAATCAACCAAAAACTATGGTATACGTTAATAATATTGTATTACAAAGTGGAAGTTTCTGATCTAGAAATGGATAAGAGAAAATATAAGAAAAAATGTTTTAAAAGGGGAAGATCTAATTATTTCCAATATGTAATAGCTCCATTTAGTTACTACCACCAACGAACTCTAAGTCTGCTCATAATGTAGCCGAAGTATTTCTACGATCAAAAGAAACTGATAAAGAAATGACAGCGAGAGTAAATGTAACAGCAAGGTAGGAAAACAAACAGCCGAGAAACACCCATATCCACTTGGTTGAAACTACAACATTTTGTTTTGTAGGGTAAATACAGGTAGTGGATATTGGTGATAGGCTCAACTTCATTTGTAGGCTTAGATTACGTGCAGAATGAGTTAAATAAACTATTTGTTCTAGTGTGACGCTAAATCGCGAACTCCAACTTCTTACCGGAGATTTCGTAGAACGTCAGATACAACCAGATTCCCATTTGTCCTATCTTTGTCAATGTGCCGCGTTAAACAAAGGTGCTCTCACACCTACGACCACAGTTCATATTGCCACACATAGGTAAGATACTTGGGGATTAACTAACGATGTGAAAATGAACGAAAAGCATGGAGAATATATAAATATAGATATACTGAGGAATGAAAGAATATTCACTTAAAATTACACACATTTAAGCTAGCTATTCTTTTCCCAAATCGTATTATGAACGGCGATGAACATTAAATCGTTATTTAGCAACATAATTAACACTTTTAAATGTCTAGTCATTTTTAAAGTGCTTTATTAATTTAAACTCGGTGCAAAAGCCGCAGAAGCGTCATGCAAGATATGCGTGGTACTTGGAGAAGGTGTGGTACAATTTGTTTACATTTGCATCAACTTAGAAAATCATGGAAGCCAAGCAAATGGATACGGCATGTTTTGTCAGATGACAATAAACTTCAAAGGTCATTGATTTGTTCCTCACCCCTTTCAGTACATTCAAAAGAACCGTTCTTGGATTGATTGTCCACTTGTGATGGAAAGTAGATCTTCTACTATAGCAAGAAGCGAACGCACCACTNCACCACTGGTTGTCACCAAAAGATTCGGTACCGCAGACTTCAAAGGCACCACGTCGCCACCAGAAGACCATGCTTTGCGTGTGGCGAACTGCAGCCAGGACTAAGAAAATATTATTTTGCAGAACAGTACAAGACCTCATACTGTAAAACCTTTGCTTCCAAGAAACACCTATTATAAAAGTGGTTTTATAAACCTGTATATTGTTGGGAAGGGTTGTAGAAAGTGACTATGCTTATTAGTTAATAAAACGTTCTATGAAAAACTCTGCATTTGGTTGGCTATTAGTATAAAAACCGCATAAATTTGTTTGGTTACCTAATATTTAAATACGTTTTAGATATATTCAATATAACTTGCAGTGTTATGGATACTCGGGACGGTACCAAATATACTGTACAAGTGGTACATTCAGCTGCGATCTTATTATCTATGGTTTTGGTGTATGGTAAAGAACAACGGCTGTTAACAATGACTCATCTAATTGGAGCTGATTCACTACCGAGTAGGGATCAACTTGACAGTAATTTGGTGGGTCAATTATGAACCAGTTTTGTATAACTTTTATCATTGTCTTGATAGACGTCAATTGTGCAAATTAGACTTGTGTAAGCTATCCTTAGATCAACAACAATCTTTTTCAAACATATCCAAAAATGTTTTAAAAAAATAAGGTTCAGCTCAGTCGTGCTGTTTTACATATTATCAGTAGCAGAATATTTTACTTTGGAATGGGGCCGATCACGAAAAAGCCGTATATTATCTAGATCTGGGTGCAAAACAAGACTATTAATAAGGAGTAGATTGTTGACTAAGAGGCTAATATAAATTGTATACAATAACGATAGTAAACAAATGAAAATAATGTAGTATGAGCAGAGTTACCTAGTAATATGAAAAGTTTAGAAAATATGTTTTCGATAATTGGAGCAACCATATCTTTTGCTATAGGTGTTATTATAGTACTAGAACAAATAAATATAAAACGAAATACTTTTTTATAACAATTTCCAATATTTTGTAAATGCATAGTTATAACCACAGGAAATAGTATGATTTAAAGTGTTCATGTTGACCACTGTCAATAAATTCAGTCTTTGACCAAATCGCAGATAACTGTTTATATTGAGCTAAAATATTCATCCAATAGTAGTGTTTTTATCAAATTGAATTTCTATCAATATTGCATTTATATATGAAATTAGCTACATTTGTCAACTATCTTTCTATTTTAAAACAATTTAACTAAACTTTCAAAAAATACTGCAGTATTTTTACTAAAAAGTGTATATTATTTTTAACAATACAATTGAGTAATTCTAGCAATTCCTACCCCATCTCTCGAATCCGGATGAACGAGCATTTGTAATTGTGAATAAGGATGGAGATTACGCAATAATAAAGGGGAGGTGGACAGGATTTTCTAGGAAACAGGTGATAGTATACTAAATCGTATACATTTTCTACAGTAAGAGTATATAGTGTTATGGCAATTTAATATTTCACTATTTGAAGAACTACTAAAATGTTCTGTAATGATGTCATATGAATCGGAAAATACTTGCTCTTAAAAACACTAAGGCGTACGGTTGAATTATGCTTAGATATTTGGTATTACTTTAATCAAACAATTATTTGTTCAGATAATTTTATAAATATTAGTCATTGAGTTGCAGCCAGCAGCCAAAGGTCAAAAGGCTAAACCAGGAAATCCAGGACGGCTACTTGTTGATGCGTTCAATCTACTGAAAAACACAGTACAGAAACTGGAAGTACCTAGCCCAGAGGGATCTTCAGTATTTGTTATTGGAGGTAAGAAAAAACCTAAATCCACTAAATTAATTAAAGATGTCCTTTAGGTTCCGGAGAAATGCAAAATCAGAAATATTCTTTATTTAATAGACCATATTATTAGTTTGTTGCCTGTTTTGTATATAATACAATATTATGCAACTTACAAAGTTCACTGTCATTATACTAGTTTTAAAATTTATTCTGAACCCCTATTTTAATTTCAAAATTCCTTTTGAAAACTATAATTATAAAAGGAACTATAAATATTTAAGCTCATTTCAGATGCCCAAGCTCGTCTTCCCGGGAAAAAAATTGAGTGTCGGTCAATGAACACTGCAGAACAAATAGCTTCTATATTTTGCGTATCAACACTCTTTGTACTCTGCAATCCGGACAAGGTTTAGTTTGTTTACGTCTTCCTACTTAATAATAAATCTTTAATTTATTAGTAATGATAAGTGGAATAATCACAATTAAATTTCCCTATTTATTTAGATGGAAATCTTCCTTTTAATATTATAATATGTATCTTAGATCCCATGCTTATTATCTAATATTTCTACTGAATAAGCATAACACTATTAATTTAAAAATTAGGACAAGGCATGACATTGCTCACATGTTTTTCTGTGTAGTAATGGTGTTGCGAAAATTCCAATACGTAATGCGGCGCGTCCTGTGTGAGGTACGGCGCTTGAGGAGGCCGGGCTATATATTAGGCGCCGCATTAGTAACAGTGTTCATTCCTGAACATATAGATTTTAACCTTGTTATGTCTCTTCTAATCGTACCGGGGACGCGTTCCTACTGTGCGTTTAAGCTGAAGCGTTCCAAATTTTTTCCTGGTATTCACAGGATATTTACAACCGCAAAATTTTATAGCATGTATTATTAACATAGTAACTACTTCAATTAATCTTGACTTACCCTATTATTTATGCCACCGTTTTTAAAGATTATTATATTTTCGAAGTGCGGGAATTTATTCTCCTGATACATAATATATCTAAAATATTTTCGAATACTATGAGGGATAGAAGAATTTGCTAGATAAAAATAAAACTATCTTCTTAAGAATTATTTTTTACTTATATAATTTTTCATGGTAGGAATTAATTGTGATTATCTATTCGATATATCAAGTTTAGCAATTAAAAGGTTTCATGAACTTTGATATAATCCAGGTCCGAACCAGAACAGATAGTACTTCAGTTGGTCACCAGGCACATAAGTGGCCTTTTACTTTGGCGTGTGGATATGGTAGGCAATTGCCTTCGAATAGATTGCTTTCATCCCAGGATGCAGATGGTGAGATATCTTATGAATTTTCTCGTTCTATATTTTGAGATTTTAACATGCTATGTTACCAATACCTAATTATTAAAACTTGGTAAAATCTGTGTGATTATTCAAATTCTTTGTTTTTTTAGGCATGGAAATGGCTCCTCTCGTTCTCGCCATGTGTGGTGGAGGATGTGATGCTGCTGCATGTGGTGCATGTGGTGCCTGTGGTGCATGCGGAGCATGTGGGGGCTGTGGCGGATGTGGGGGTTGTGGCGGATGTGGTGGTTGTGGGTAAAAAAAATTCGCCTTTATTATCTGATCCTGAAAGGAAATCGATCTATTCTTACATCTTTATTCCATTGTTTTAGTCTTTCTTGGCGCATGAGCGATATATTCTTCATATTTACTAGCTTAAATTCTTCTATATTATCCGTTTTGTTCCCGCCTTATTTTGTCAAAATGTACATTTAATCTCAACTGTGCATTCCTCAGTACTGAAAATTTACATTACTGAATTATAGGTGATTTTTGAATTACATTAGCAATGATAGATTACATTTCTCGTAGTTTTGCCAAATGGTACTATTAAATTTTCATACAATCATTTGTTCAATCATGCCATATGCATTTAGCTAATGTTTATCTAATCTTCTAATTCTTGATTATAACTGACTGTTTCTATTACCGTTATTTATTCTAGTACAGTTATTCAATATAGTGATTATCTAGGCACATGAATACTGTAGGTGTTTTTCACATTTGACGGAGTTTGCTAAAAAATATCTTCAAGTTTCGAGATTAGCTACTCACTACTATTCGCTACTTGACTATGAATTTATTGGATCCTAAGAATCTATTACTTTGTGATAATTTATATGATAAATTTTGTTTTTCAGTTTAATACAATTTTGGGAAGATAGATCTTTGTTGTTGGTACTTTTCAGTGGGATTTAATTTGTAGAAACTTTGAAGCCCATTTTCCAACATACAGTTATTTTCTTTTAAAGACAACTCCCTAGAATACTTGTTGACAATATGTGGAAATAAAAAGACCGCTGCAATTTGATAGGGTAATTCTTTCATAGAATACTCATTTCAAAACGATTGCATCTTTCTATGCAGGAAAAAATGGAAAATAAACGTAAGAACGATGTTTTCTACCACAAATCAGAAAAAATGATGTCGGTCCTATTGTTCCAACTTATTTTGAGATGTATCGATCTTTCTCAACTAATTCTACTTCCACAAGGGCAATGTTATTCGTCATCGTTTGAAAAGAATATCTAGCACGACGCGTATAATGATTTATCTGTGTATCATGAGTAAAAGTGAATCCAAACAAGCTTCGCGCAATACTCACGAGACTCAAGAGGAACACCGTTGTCGATAGTTGCTTGTGATACCTCAGTTTCGAATCATTAGTGATTGGCTTTTTTATTCAACTATACTACTAAATACGTCTCGGTTATTATATAAATACAAATAAAAACGGTAGATTTAGCATTGGAAACTAATTGAGACATTTTTAAAAGTGGGCAAGAATATAAAGCATGGAGAAAAACAGTGGCTTATTTTGGAACAGAACCCCTATAAAAATAAATTGCAATTATATGAAGACAAAAGTGTAAAATTGTTTACCAGCAGTTAAATTACAAAATCCATCTCTATAAATAATCTGTGCATTTGCACTAAGAACACAGCTGCCGGGATGAGTTTTGGCAAATTCCTACGGAACTGTACTTACTTTCATTTATATAATTTATTTACAAGTTCTTGTTGTCAAATTCGCTTATATTCTACTGCTTTCAATGATTTATCTTTATCTAATAAGCTAGACGAATTAGCTCAGAATATTTTTCTGAAATCAACAATATATCTAAAACCTATTTTCTCTTCGTTTTGCTGATACAATTTTATAAAGGACCTCATAATTAATAATTCCTAAAATTAATATGGTATATATTTCACTTTTTTAAAACTATTTCGTCTAATTGAATTTTACTGACAGTGTGTGAACACGCCTCGCACTTACTATCCGTTTAGGTCCCTCTCTGTATTTTTAGATTCTATGGATTAACTATCTTCATAGGAAGAATAATTGATACCACCATATGTTATTTGTTTCCACTAAAAGGGTCTTAAAAGATTCACTACTATGTTATTTGTTAGATATATTTTGATTTGGTATAAAATAACAAATGGCCAACTCTTGCTATAATTGATTTATCTATTTATTTAGTTTTACACATTTTGGATTTCTCTGAAATTTCATTTTGATACAGCTTTTAAAATCAGTATTTGGACTGTCTTATACGTATTTTGCAGTTTCACCCATTTCTAGCTATCGTTATCTTCCGATTTGTTTTCTCTTCTCCATATTCAATCCCTAAATCCAGTAATTCCATCATCTAGAAGTCGATGCGACGACTCGTCATATTTTTCTTCTAAATGGATTTTAATGCCTCTCTTAAAGGGCGTGGTTTATTTGAGAAAGGCGTGACCAATGTGAATAACCCTAGCCAAAAGAATGTTTTGCTCCTACAACTGCCAGAAGGCGTGTCATGAAAAATAGTACCTATGTCATATCAGCTGTACTTCGCATCTTAACCGTTGTGATCAATTTACCACTCACTGCTGGTTTCTCCTATTGTCCTTGTGTTTTATTCAATTCCACTGGAAATTTCCACTCACCTAATTATCCATCAGATTTGAAACATATTAACTGCCTATTTTATCATTTCAAAGCTCCTAAGAATAATGTGGTTCAGATAACGTTCACCAGCTTTTCTTTACCAATTCGAAATCCGACGTGAGTTTTAGTTCATTCTAATTGTTAAATTAAATTAGTAAATTTAGTTTATAGCTGACACTTCTAATCATAATTCCTATAGCATTTTTCACGATTACTTATTCAGTCCTTTTAAAATGTTATAACTGAAAATTAAACAACAAGTTATCTTTCTATTTTAGATCTATCGAGTTTCATGCGAATAATTCAAAATAAATAAGCTAGGTCAGATTTGACCTATATTATTGAATGTTACTGAACTAACGATCACTACTGTAATGTGTTTTGGCAATTGTCATATGACGCATTGTAACTCGATTCTTTAGCGTAAGTTCGTAGATGATCTGCCAAGTATGGCTCCACTTTGGTGCTGCAAATGTTATCAACATCAAATTCAAGCAGTTGTTTTCCAAATAAAGCATGATTACTTCGTAGCTCTGCTGATGGAAAGAATAGCATAATTGAATAAGGCGGAAAAGGGAAGAATGGAGTGCTATTGTTGCGTATTAAATTTGTCAGGTATTATTCTAGGTCTTTATATGAAACTTGTATATGTCGGGATCATCATCTCACCCTCCATAGGGCGTTTAGTAGTGGCGCTAGAATTAGCATTTGCATTTAAGCAGATTAAATCGTCCACGAAATATGACATGCTTTAAACGGAACTGAACAATATTGAGGTCCATTCATTTTACGTATACTCCTGTTTATGATAATTATATCATTTATATACATATGATCTATGAGTTAGAACTAGAAATCACCCTAGTTAATAGACCGTATTCTGCTAACCTTATAAATTTACCATCCTCTTGAAAGTGGTAAAATGAAGATTCGTTTCTAGATGTCCTATATGGGTTAAAGCAGACTTAGGACAAACTACATGCTGGAACATAGGCTCAAACATATGAAATATATCATAATATTTATGGGTTATTTGGCTAGCCCAGTTGTACAAAGTGATGTTGTATAATAATAATAACTATTGAAAATTAGTGTCTTCTATCTCCTTATATTAAACTGAGTTTTTCCATGAGTTCTGGAAATATGAAATAAATGTAATTTACGGAAATGATGACGCTTAACCCATAACACCTTTATAAATTTATCTAGGTATTTAAGCTAAGATTTGGAAGATAGAAAAATCAAGCTACTGGAGCAGTAATTAGGTTTCTGAGTGATTGGAAATATTTGATTATTCTAAAAATAGTTACTGACAAGCCAGAAATCATGCATTTCTAAATTTTTTCTAAAAATATAAAACATTAATATCTAATACTTCTAGGTGTGTAGCATCAGTCAGTATCTTCGACCACTCAGAGGACGGATTAATTGATCCAAAAGAAACTCCAGATTTTCAATATTGTGGAAAAGAAGTCAAAAGTGGCAGGCAATTTTATTCCAGGTATAAAGAAAAGGCCCAAACAAAATTTTTATTATCAGTGATCTTAAGATGTCTTTTAATAAGTCATTTTGTCTTTCATGTTAGCACTCATGCATATCATGTGCTAAAATTGGAGCCGGGACACTTCAGTATAGATTTTTGAGTGTAATAATAACCCTAAAAACGCTTTTTAACAAGCGTTTAAAAAGGAATGTAACTATACGATGGCGTTGCTAAATGATCTTATCATTTTTGAAAATTTCTGGGGTCCAATATTACAGTGACTAGCAGAAATCACAAATTGGAATTATCTAACTAGTGTCACATAAGTTAAGTAGAATAGCATCAATTAATTTTTCTTTAGTTTCCCTTGTCTCCTATCCTATTATTAGTGCAAAAGAATCTGTCACTCATTGCCACTTCCGGGATATTCGTTGAGATATTTTGAGCAGTAAAACGTTACTTGTGTTTGTGTATCATGATCATCTTTTTTCCCATCATATAACTTCTTCATTTTTCAAAACTATTTAAACAAAATGAGTTTGGTATCGTTTTATGGATGATTAATTTCATAAGAATTTGTTGTAGGGATGAACACCTTCACTTGCAAATACGGCATGGAGACTCCTCATCGAAAGGGTTCTCTGGTGAATACCGGTTTCTACCTAAACGTAGGTTTATTTTTTCACTATTATCTATGACAACTATGAATTCGTGTAAAACTGTATTTTCCAGAAAATTTCATTTCTGATGCAATTGAGATTAATGAATGTAGTTATAAAATAGAAAAAACAAAGGTGTGTTTGATATAATAAGTGTGGCTATTTTAAATGGCAATACTTTGAAAGTATTTCCTTAGGGAACACTGTATTCGCCACAGTATCCATATTTTTACCCTTCTTTGTTCAATTGCTCTTACATTCTGCCACAACGAAAAGGATTTCAAACCATTATTTCATCGGGAGAAATTATGCTGGGAAAAGAAGCCTTGTTATATGTTACAGAAATAAACAGAGGGGTAGGTGTGTACACTTTTCGCTTCATTTTGAAAATATGCAATATCGGGGTTCAGGAAGCTTAAATAAAGTAGAAACTTTAGGTTTTTGGCCATTTTAGCACTTCCTCATCAGCAATATTTTTCATATATACATTTAGTTCAAATACCACAATCAGTAGCTGTATATCTATAAAGTAGTGTAGCTGTAATAACCGCCTATTTGATTCCACTAATACTTTAGATTTGAAGCGTTCTTAAATTCATTCCTTTTTTGACACTGTCATAACTAATTTGTCTAAACGTTAAACGCTACCAGCGTGCATTTTCCAAGATTCTTACTTATTTAATTGTATCACTAATTTATTCATAGCAAACTTCATTACAAAACAAGCAAATATATACTTAAAATTCAGAAGTCTCAAATCCTCTCTCTTATATCCAGCCAAAGTAGTCTCTATCTGTCATCCTCAGCATTGCTTCAACTGTATTTTCAAGCAGGAATAAATCATGACCGGGTAGGGTCTAAAATGTCCAATATATTTTGAAGTTCCATTTCCAACTAAAAAAAACAAGTTTTCAGAAAATTTGAAAATTAGCATTTACTTATGAATGGTTTTAACAAATACACATGTTTATTTCTTCGCTTATTAGTTTACATATTTATACGTTTAGAATCCACTGTCTGAAAATACTAAAAATGAACATAATAGGATGAAACTTTGTAAGCCTTTATTTACACGAAAAGCTTTTTAAACGTTGACTTTTGTAATTACCAGATGTTAGAATATGGTTTTAAATATTAATTCCAGTTGAATACTACACAAGCCTAAGTCTTTTACAGAGGCTGTGCAGCTAATTTAAGAACAAATAAGGAAGGATAGAGAAACAAAACAAAATGATGCGACATTTTCATAATTTTAGGCGCGCGGCTTCGTAATTGAATTCACCTACGAGAAGTCGGTTTGGCGGAGCGAAGAAACCAGTAAGTATATTATTGATTGCCATGCCAAAACTGCGTCTTCTTCTTCAGAATATTTTATACATCATTACAGTCACAGGTTTGTTTTAATTCTGCAGCCACTTCTATGCTGTATCTATCCGCAAAAACATACCTTAGTGAATACCACTGTATTTTTGATAGTCTTTGTCCTGTGGTAACTTGTGTTTATCATATGCTGTTAGATTAGTTATAATTACCTTGCTAAGAGATTAAGATAAATACTTGTGCAATATGAAATTACTATATTCGAATGGATTCACGTCAGAATTTATAGTTCTAATTTTAAATCTATCACACTGAAGTTAAGAAAATAATGCGTAGTTGGAATTAATTTTAGGTGGAATTAAAAAACAGACCCGTCAGGTGTTATTTTATACAATTATCAAGAAACATTCATCACTTTCCATTTTGCATCTAAAAAGTATTGTACAGTGAATTCTAACTTTTGGTTACAATCAAATAAATTTAGCCGTAGTATGAACATTTGAATGTCAGATTTACGCTCAAAGAATCATACTTTCGAAATAAAACTATTAGTATCAAATACTCACTAGAATTATTTTACTACTGTGGCCATTTTTCATATAGATACCAAATAGTCACTTCTGCATGTTTGGTTACTTTTACAGTTTGCCATGTTTTCTTTTGTTATGGATTTGAATCTTTGTTTGGTTTTTTAATTATAAGGGAGTGTGGGATTCTCATTTTTAAGTGATTTATGAATGAATTATCTGGATTAAAATATTGATTTTGTATGGTTAGTTTTGGTTTATGGTAGTTTATAAACAAACTGGTTATATTATCCACGATTCAGTTAGAAACAAATTTAGCCATCCATGTTGGAGTGAAGACACTAAGTTTCAGATGTGATCGGTGATTGCTCTTTGACTATAACGTCAAGTAATGAGAAATCAGGAAATATTTCTTCTAGCAGTCTAAATCCTAAAGGATCGAGCCTACCTACTAGATGCAGAATCTCATTTCAGGGTATGTAATTGTTTTTGATTAGAAAATATAAATTAATATCTGAGATTCAAAGTGTTTGATATTTAAAATTGCTTATGTGAGGCAAAATCTCTTTTGGCTATGAAATTTGGTAAAATTTTTCATTAATTTAGCATACAATATTAGTTTAACTAGGATTCTTAGACCATTTTTCCTAAGTTTACTATAATATAGGTCTATGAATTGAAATTTACAATTTAGGCAATCAATTGAAATTCATAGAATATTGGCTATTTGTTTCTAATTATCCACAATAATAACTATTCCTTTTCATTACTATAGGAAAAAAAGAATTCATGTTTTAGGTTTTCCGAACGAACGAGTTTCTATTAAATTCACTTATTTTAATTTGTATATTCCTGATAACAAAAATTTCACTAAAAGGTGAGAAACACGGAGTTTTCTAAAACTTATTTTTGGAGTCTTAGATATTTTGAGATTTGAAAATAAATGCATTTTCTTAGCAGTGTAGAAGTTTTCTTGTTTAAAATTTTAAAAAGTAGAATTGGAGTATAGTACTTCATGAATTAATCGCAACAAGTTATATTTGTACTTATATTGTTCTCTTTAAACTGTTTACCAGATTTCAGATGTGCTGATTTTGATCATCTCACTGCTAATGTTCGTGTCGGCTCTCGTCTATCCAGAATTGATGAGTGGTGTGCAGATAAAACCCCTCCCCAACTAATGAGCAATAGCAATTTGCTTGAACTTGAGTATATGACGAAGGTTTAGTTCTTTTATCATATCTGTAATGTTTGCATTTTGAAGTAGCTTTGGAGATATAATTGTTATGATCTCTCTTCACTTTCGGGATATTTGTCAGTTTTTCAAGGGTTGTAAATATACATATCTTTAAACACTAAAGTGAGTCTAAGCTACGTTGGGAATGCTACAGTATTGCCTTTTTAATACTTTATAAGCAAAAATGGAATATTGCACTTAGTCCGCATTAGCATATCTCATAAGTGGAAACAGTAACGAGGCTTGACAGAACTTTTAACGTTTTGCGAGGTGATTGTTGTTTGTTTTATTGAACTTCCTCTGGCAAACATCTTTTTCCATTGATTTCTAATCTACACTTTTAAATTTTCAATAGCCTACGGAGCTTTTTACGGATGTCGTGAGAGTTTCACATCTTGCAGTGCAATATTAAATTTTCGGCTAAGGGATCTTCAAATATTTATGCTTATATAATGCTTTATTAAAGTAATGATCCGAATTACAACGAGCAAAACTTGATGTACCTATTCATTTTTTAAGCAGTTGTTCATGTATTGTTATTCACCACGTATAATTTGGGAAAAGACTGCAGTGTTTAATGAGATTTATTTAGTCCTCTCGATTGCTGCGTGAGAATGCAAAAAATATTGGATTTCGTCTGCAATATCGCTTCCATACTGACTGGAATATGCAACATATGCAAGCTGAGATTGATAAAACTAAAGGTAATGTTTTAGTTTTTAAACGGTATTATATTTAAGATGTATAACGTAGAAAAAGAATTACTGAATTTATGTTTAAGGGAGACATTTATGAAAAGTGTCGCTACATTGTTTTCACTAGAATTTTACTTATGATAATAGTCATTCTGATACTGCTATAAAATGCCAGGATAAGTGTTGCATTCCACCAATATCTATCACACATTACAGCATTATCCAAACTGATTAAATATATCGATATAAGAAAGTATTTCGGTATATTACATAATTAGCTAAATTAGTTTGCATTTGGCGTGCATGTACATAGGGAATATTGATTGTTATGATCTGCATTATTTCAGACTGTCGATTCCTCTTCAACTCTTCTAATCAAAGCAGTGGTAATTTATGGTCCATCAATTATCCTGGGTTATATCCAAGAAATGTATATTGTGAATATATATTCCATGGGAGTGACGAAGAGATAGTTCATATCCACTTTGAGTACTTCGATGTTGAAGGGTTTCATCAGTTAGTTTTATTGTTTTATCAAAAAAAATAAACCTAATATAACGAACTCTAGTATGATCCTTTTTTATACATAACTCTTACAGAATGAACTTATTGCTACTTGTTAATGGGTAGTGGTTAAACTCTAGGGGGTTATAATTGCGGTTCTTAACCATCAACTTTAAAAAAAGTATCCCATTGGCCTTCACGCATTTTCCCAACAAGAAACAAGCTTTTTATTTATGCGAGATAGAATTCTAGAGTTCTGAAAATAACGAATCCGTCGAGAGCTGCTCGATCTCTGAAAATCTACTCAGGTAGGAAGTTATCGAGATGCTTGAATGAGTGATAGTCGGTAGGTGAGAGGTCTAAAGAATAGGATTGGTGAGGCGGAGTTTCTTAATTCAGTTAATTAAATTTTAAAAAAGTTATTTGTGAGACATGTGGTTGAGTTTTCATCATGAAGAAGAATTGATTGTTTTCCATTGACTAGTATTGGACGTAAACGTACCAGTTTTTGGTGCATTTTGTCAGTTTCTTGACAATATCTTTCTGTTGTCATTGTTTCACCAGGATTTAAGAAACTGTAGCGATTCGCCATCCGCCAACCACCAAACAGTGACCAGAGTCTTTTTTCGTAAAGCTTCGGTTTGGAAAACTGTTTTGGTGCTCCTCCATGCTCTAACCACTATGATGAACGTTTTCGATTATTGTACAGAATTCACTTCTCATCGCATACGACAAGGCGATCAAGAGGGATCACTTTTGTTACGCAAGAGAAGCATAGAGCAGATTTCGTATTGCCGATTTGTTTAATGTTCGTTCAGCTCATCCGGCACCCATTTGTTCAGTTTTTTTCTAATTAGGCGTAAATGGCGAATAACTCTTTTACGATAAACATTGGGTTCTTCTGCCACCTCTCGAGTTGTTTTACGTGGATCCGCTTCAAGAATGGCCGTCAACTTGGCGTCAATAGCTGAGGGACGTTCACGATCCTCCTCATTTTCAAAATTCTCATTTCTATTATGAAATTTTTGGAACAAATGTTGAGTTGTATATTCATTGACGGTTTCTTGGCCAGACGCTTGGTTGATATTTCGACCAGTTTCCGCTGCTTTACGTCCCAATTTAAACTTATACAAAAAGTCGCGTGAATATTTATTTTCCATAATTAATTTAAGTAGTTATATCAAACAATACGAAACAATGAAAACAACAAATATAAGAGGAATTAGTAATGTCAATTTCAGTGTTTATAGTAATCTACCACAAAATCATAAAAGATAAAGGTAACTAGAAAAACCGGCACGAAGTTTAAGATTATGAAAACCGCAATTTTTCACTAACCTAATATTTTTTGAAATTGTATGTTACAGATGTGATGAAACTACAAAAAGTGATTTCATTCTATTCAGCAATTATCAAACACATGACAGGACGAATAGGAGATTTTGTGGACAAGTAATTTTAACTTTTCTTCTTTTTTTGTTGTTGTTAAAATTCACATCGAGAATGAACTTTCGTTCGGACCTAGATATTTTTAAACGAGTTTCTTTAAAACAGCGGTAATTATTTGATTATATATCGTTAATATTCTAATATTAACAATCTAATTATACAACTTGTTTAGTATCCTGGCAAATACATTATGTCGACTTTCTATTGCTTTTTCATCTAGTTTTAATTTCATAATCTATATATTATTTCATTATATGTAGAACAAAAACTTTGAAAAATGCTTTGCGTACAATAAGCATTTCGCATTCACTCAGTTGAATTTATTTGGGACAGTGATGCAATTCAG
The DNA here is from genome assembly GCA_020740425.3 of Heterorhabditis indica. Lineage (NCBI taxonomy): Eukaryota > Metazoa > Nematoda > Chromadorea > Rhabditida > Heterorhabditidae > Heterorhabditis > Heterorhabditis indica. The sequence continues at coordinate 105,981 of JAJAVP010000018.1, forward strand.
ATATTGAGAAATGTGATCATCCCTTGCTCTGTAATTTTTGTTTTAAATAGCTTTTGACGAAAGTAAATCGAGTAACAACATGCGAGAATATATATTCTGAAGACAATGAAGAATGGGTCTCCAGTGGTATCGGGAATGTTATTTAAATAGTTCACTTTGGAAACGAACAATGCTTATGGATGTATATTATTGTCAAATTTTAGTATAATATGGGTGTAATGTTTTGGATCTCTAAAAGATTGTTAATGCTTAAAAATACTTGAATTCATGGATCGAAAAATCTAATGATAAGTTTTCAAGGTCATAAGATTGTCGTCCAATAAGTGTTACGAAGAATGGTCTTTCGGGCTTAAATCCTTAGGTTGAGCATTACGATAAGTGGAACTTTGGTTTCAGGTTGCACCTAAGGGACCCATACTGTCTGAGTCGAATTATTTCCGAATGATATTTTCTACGAATGATATATTTGATGCTACAGGATTCTATGCTCACTATCAGTTTATATCTCAACGTAAGTATTTCCGTTTTTGTTTAGTACTAACATAATTAATACATCGCGGGTTTGGAAGATAAAATTGAAGAGATTATAATAGATACTAACATCAGTCCACTGGAGCTTTTCTGAAAAGTGCTAACCCTTGATTGGTTCTAAAATTCTTTAGTATATTTTATTATCGTTGTCTTTGGACCGTAAAAATTTTGCATCTGTATTGTAAATTTAATGGACCAAAGTAATCTGCGTATTTCCTTTGGACTTAAGTCTCGTATACTGGAAAGTAGGTGGATTCAATGTTTTTATTCGAGCAATTTTTAGTTTTTTGAGAATTTTCTATGATATGATCAACTAGATATGCGTCTACAAGTTGACTTTTGCGTTTAAATGAAGTATGGATGCATGTCTTAAATGCCTTGCTTACCATATTTGAGGTATTTTTAATGCTTAAAGACCAAAATCTAAGTATAGCTACCAATTTACATATTTATAAAATAGATGGTGGATAATTAGCTGTGTTTACATATACTTAGAACCGCTTTAAATACTAGTAATGTGGTCTGTGTTTGTTCTATAAGTTTTTTGTTGATTCGTTACCTCGGGAAGGTAGTGGTACACTTGGACAGGCATTTGTTGTAGTGTACATGAATTTGGGATTCCATAATAATCCTTCATTTAATAGTTGATAAGTTGATCCCTATCTGAGTGTTCATCGCTACAATCACTTATTCTCATCGCAGAAGTAATCTCATCTAAAGCTTTATTCTTAATCTATAGTTCTCCAGTGTTTGTCTATGACAGCATTTCTATTAATGGCGTAATAGAGAGCAATATTACCATGAACTCAGAATTTAAAAGAATAATTAGCATATAAGTACAGTGCCAATACGTTTTTTTCTTAAGAAGGACTACATAGAGTTTAATCATAAATGTAGAAAGTGGATCAATGTGTTTAATATTCATAATCTAAACCAAGTATAATTTCTTATATAGATCGAGAAATTATGTGTATTAATTCCTGGTTTCGGAATCAGTTTAGCTATTTTTAATGCAAGCAGCATCGGTTAGTTTTAGCCTCGATGTAACTTACTCTTTAGGAAGCAAAACAAGCAGAGATAAAAGATTTCGAATTAATCAACCGTGTTTTACTGCCTGATATAATTTCACTTTCAGAAAAGGCGCAAATCAGTAGGGTCAAACTGACTACTTCTACCGCTTCAACGAGATTCATATCTGCGGCTACATTATTAAGAATAGCACAGTTTTTGTTTTAGTAGTTAATTATACATATTTTGTGATTAAATACTGGAAATAGCCACTTGCAATAATACCGCTTCACACCAATGCCAAATTGTGATATATCGCACTTAAATCATATTTAGTACCAAAATATATACATGAATTATATTAAATAATAGAGGACTCTTGCAAAATGCAGTAGTTAATACTGATTATAGTTCCAAAATGTCCAAGATAGCTTAACAAGTTGTGTACATTTGTCGCATGTATCTCAGTATGGAAATCCTATATATATATTAGTCTTTATTTCTTTTGTATAACGTTCTACTACTCGATAATTTTTAGGATTCGAAATTCCATATGAAAAGGTAGAATTTTAAAGCTAGAAATGAGTTATGAGATTAAGAATAGTCTGCTCGAACAGTAATCAAATAGAGAAACCTCTCAATTAATTTTTAGATAAAAGGTTTTCTTGCATGTATCTGTATAAATATGTCAAGTTGATAATAAAATTGTATTGCTTAGAACAAATATAATTTTGATGTGATTCGATGTTGTAGATTTTATCCCATCTCTAGTATTTTATTTAATAGATTTCTAATGTGGTTGGAAGCTTGTTCCCATATATAAGTTGCATATTGACATAGGTCAGCGAAGTTTTCTAGCAGTCTAGTCATCCAAATGTCGCACTAACACTTGCTCCGGAACTCTTGAGGGATGCCATTATAACGATAAAAGACTTGTAGTAGTCATCACTAAAGTTCTAATAGATCTTAGTTCAGAAATTGTTTGGTGCAGGTGTTCTACACGTCAGATTAGGTGTTTTAGTGGTTGCTTTTAAGTGGAACTGCGGAGGATTTATGATAAAATTGGACGGAGCTATTGTGCATAACATCAAGTGTCTTAATCACTTTAGCAATAAAATGTTACATGTGGTGAACTAGAGAAACTGTATATGCTCTTATGGGTAGATTCCTCCATTATTTTGAACAAGACGTCTAAGTCACTCGTTTAATACAATTTTATGTTTGTTAGAAATATGATTAAGTGAGTTGTAATACGTGCACTACTATAAAAGTGAGTATTCAAGAATCTATTTGGCTTACGATTGCACTATCAGGTATTGCTAACTCGAATAACTAAAGTGGCTGAAGCACCTCAGTGAGGATTAGTTGTTTAATTTGCGTAGTAAAACCAGTTATTCGTAGTTCTGTCTGTGAGAGATACTTGCTTCAAAATGGATGCGCTTTGTGTTGTAGACATGATTTATGGGCCATCTAATGAGGCTTTTCTCTAAACCATGGAAAATTAATTACCACTGGAAAGACCGTTGTCGAGGATGGCACCAAGGGACTGCCTTTTTGATATAGTCGAACAAATATGGGATCACTAGAATTCTAATATGTAATAAACTATATTTTACATTGTCTTAAAAAATGGCCTAGTTGTTCCTCTAATTCTTTTTTTTATGAAAATTGCCTAAAATGAATGCAGCTGTTTACCCATTTTTTCTCACTATCGCTTATTTGAGATGCAGCAAATTCTATAGAATTTCTATTAATTGCTCTCACTTAAATAGGAGAAATTGAATTAGGTAATGAGGACTTCTTTGGCCTTATTTCACTAACGTATACTTTTCCAGAATCCTAAGTATTCCCTTAGAAAATATCCGAATAATAGAAAACAGATTACGTAGTGGTTCTCACTTCAAAGTGATTACCAAATATCACAAAATGGTTTACTCTCATACTCATTTAAGATTTATTTTCCTTTGATCCATTATAATCCCTTAATTTTTCCAATATCTGCACATCTCAGTACCAATCCTAGATCTTGTATATTTGCATGCGCGGCAGCGCTTTGATTTAGTAACGATGGATGACAGCTTGTCCCCAAGCAAGGTCAATCATAACGGGAAAACGAATACACATTTCACTCGGCTTTTTGCACACAATAGCCATTATTCATACTCACCTCTGCAGATTCATATTCGCCGGGGGAAGTTTAAACACTATTAAAATTAGGATATCTATTCATAACGGGTATTCCGCACTAAATAGTGAAGAAAAATGGTGCTCAGATGACAGATTATTTATCCATGCAAGTACTTTATGTGAAGCAGAGTTGGAAATTTTTGCAAATGCTTATTCAACAATTGCCATGAGACGTCTGGCATATTTTTTTTTAGACATTTTTAACGGGTTTGTACGTATTGATACTTTCTATATCAAAGGTGTCTTTGACCCGATGCTAAAAGGCAGATGTGGTAGTAGGATTATTTAAGAGAAAAATTATTATAACATTATAACTAATAAAAAGTACGTTGTAGTGATTTTCTGAATATTTCAGCGGTGCTTATTCTATATGCTATTTATTTTATCGATATTTTCGCGGCTTTTTGATTCATAACTATATATCCTTCTGCCCCCCTCTTCCTCCTCCTCAATAGTTTAATTTAATGCTTATCTTCTGTTCATTTTGTTTGCCCCTGTTATCTCTGTATCTGACCCTTCACAATATGCGACCTCAACCGTCAGTCTTATGATCGATTATTGTCTCATTTACAGTCGACAGGCGCCAGATACACTGCTAGTGAAATGTGGAATAATATCACCGATTAGTCCCAACAACAATAATAAATAGTAATAATAATAATATAGGCAAGTTTCTATAACCAGTAAATCTAACAGTGGTTAACAGGCTAGCGAAAGCATGAATGCGCTAGCAGACAGTTCGACTATGATTTTAGTTGTGGCTGTTTCCGTAGGCTGCACCGCCATGAAACATAGAAGTTACGCTGCATGCAGGATAAGGACGCAAGGTACCGAATTAAATCAATGCTATATTATGCATATAAGCCCATTAATATAGATTTGCATTATAGTAGGGCATAGTTTCCTCTACCAGTGAATATAATTATCCGCGGTGCTCTCCAAAAATAATTGCCAAACATACTATTTGCGAAAAAGACGTTTGGACACTAGCTAGCGAAGCAAGAATCATATGATAAGAGTAGGTCCTATTGCGAAAAATGTCGCGACTCGTCTTCCATAACTATTCCTATCTTGAAATAAGATGCCACCAGTTACTGACTTACATTATGTATAGATAGGTAGAATTACTGAGCAACATTTTTTGCTTTCTTTTGCATGTCTAAGTTCTGATGGCGTTAGATAAATTACTGCCACTATTGCAGCAAATTTATCGGACTTCTTCATTATTTTACTGTTTAAACAATTTTCCCATATCCTCACGCTATTTTTCTTCTATTTGAATATGAATAAATTCAAAAAAAGTGAAGCGTGAGAACAGCAAACTGAATATTAGCACGAATATTATAATGGAAAGATTTGTGTATTCTATTATTCATTTTGCTTATCACTTTTAAATTAAACACTATAGGAATTAGTGACAATTACTGCTGTCATATTATACAATTGCTCAACTTTATTGTTTCTTATTTAGGTAGCGTTTTATTCATAATGTAGTCAGTGTAGATCTAAATACCATGGAATTTCTTAAGACTTACATATTTTGGATTTTGGAAATATAATTTATTTCTTTACTAAAGTTATTTTTCTTTTTCTATCTAAATCACATTAACCGAAACTTATACCTTCTTCAATTACCAGACGTATTTTATTCACTTTTCAGAATTACATTAATGGAAGCGTTTTCTGAATGGAACCTTCGTATAATAAGAATTCTGTAGAATATAGAAATAAAAACACATTTGACGCCATAATATTTTTAGATAACTCAAGGACTTCATAGTGGATTTTATAGTCTCTTACATGTATTCGAAAAATTGTATCCCATTATATTAAACCTTTATAATACCTATTATTATATTAGTACACCATGCTAAATTTGAAGCTTGAGTTATCACTTTATGTTATCTGTATATGACCGGTCTGACCAAACTTGCTAAATAAATGAATAGGCTTGATATGAGAAGGTGTAAGGTAGAGAACAGTCAACAGAAATAAAGCTTAAGGCTTACTCTCATAACGAATCCATAGGCCGATTTGTTAAATGAAGAGCATGGAAGCTAAATTTAAAATGCTGTCTGAAAACTATGTGTGCTAAGAGAAAAACCAGCTAAAAAAGACAATTTCCCATTCATATAGAGCATCACTTACCGGCTTCAATCCCGCTAACCTTTTATGTTGCCGCTCTGATACGATTAATCAAAATATTCTGCGTGAATCGCTCTGCTTCGATGAAAAGTTACAGACTAATTTAAATTTTGATGGAATGTAGAACGAGAAAGATGAGAGATTATTCCAAGACTAAATGGACGAGGGAAATTAACACGAAATAAATCTAAACGAAATTCCATATCGTTCCTAGATAGTCGCACTTGCTTAAAGTAGCTGCATATTAGTAAGATATTGAAATATTTAAATTTTGCTTAACTGTTTGTAAAGTTATCTCATACAAAAATTTCTAGTAAACGACGCTATTTTTGGTTCAATTTAACGTTGTGAATTGAATAAGATGAGTTTTGCCTAACGAACTCTAACGAATCGCCGTCCAGCTCACAGAATATCTCAAAAAAAAAATCCAATACGAACTAAATACTGTTTGATATTTAGCGATGCATACGTAGAAAATATAATGCAAAATTATCTAGATTTTGAATTTGAGTTAAGCCATCAACATTTTTTATTACAATGATGGCATCGTGGTCTGCGTCTCATTGTGTACGTACTTTTTCACTTTCTCTGGCCTCCCGAAGAATGGTGGGACTATATGATAAATCGCCCGATTTCTCTGATAAATGATCTCGAGGAATAGTTCTCAGTCCCGCCCATCAACTAGAGAGGACAAGTGTGCGTAAACATCATGGAGACGCAGATTAGCTCCTCCCACTTGTGCCGCGATGAGATGCAATGTGTGCTATGCACTAGTCGTACGGACAGTATTCAAATCACTCATTTATCGATTGAGCTGATTGCTACATTTTGATTACTTCGTTGACCTGTTTCCATGAAGGCGATCCAGACACTACTTCTTCTACCTCTTGTCAGTTCTGTTAAATATCGTGAGAAACCACGATGTGAACGAATTGATTTCAACATGTGCAAGGACTTACCATATAATATCACTGGGTGATTTTTTCTATATATATTATATAAACTCAGTAATAAGATTAGATAGTTATTAGTACTATCTTAATATTTATATCTATTGCTCTTATTTTTGAAGTTTTCAAACCTATTCTATATAACTATAACATTTCAGTGTGTTCGGCATATATTTTTTCTTTTAGAGTACACAGTCTTCCACTTATTTATTGTTTATTTAGTCCTATTATGTGATTTTCCTTTTTTCTATTAGTTTTCTGTCATATCTAAAGCAAAAAGAGTCGTCTTTTCTGCTCTGCAGATTTGCCTCTCTTCTTATATCATGCAGCTGTGAAGACAAGACGCTAATTGCATTGCTAAAGAAAGCAAAGAGTCTATCTAGAAACTTGACCCTGCATGTAATTTAAATCATAGTCTACGCAGAAATTGGCTCAAAAAATAAGCTGCATATAATTTCCAATAGAAAGTTCATTTAAACAGCTTGATTGACGTTGTTGTAGCACTGGTGATTCATTTTATTAATTGAGCGAATACTATAGGAATTAAACTCTTGTTCTTCGCATTACTTCATTACTTTCATTCTTTCTTCTTTTTACCTCAATCTGCGTTAATTGTTATGGTTTTAATAATCTCTTATCCCTAACTATCTTCCAACCAACAATGCTGCGGTAATAGTGCTGCAAGTAGCTTCTACTTATTAAGCCCAATATTTCCTATTTTTTCAGCTGTTTCCTTTGATAACGACTTCTGATTGACCGATAACAGTACCTTATATGCAAACCACTGAAAGATAGGTGTTGCAATTGAATCTAGACGGTATTAATTAACTAATTGTCTCAAACAAAATTTATACGAAAGCTCGATAGATTTACTTTTAATTTTGTATATATCGTTTTTATCAATAATGGCAAATTTGCTAAAAATCGCTGAAAATCTGGAGATTGATAAGAAATCTTAATTCATATAGTTTAACAAATGTTATTGTCTATACATCAGATCATGAAATATGCTGAGGGATACAGTATTCAAGTGTAATAATCAATTATTCTGTTTATTCATAGTTAAATTCCGATTGGAAAATTAAGAGGCCATTAAGATGATGATATTGGGACGAACGTGCCACTATAGTTGTAATAAATTAGAGTATTGGAACTTTAAAAAAAGTTTGATTTAAACTACTCTTCTAGTTAGTGCTGTTTTTGTAACATCTGGATAAAAATAAATGAAAAATATTTGATTAAATGCGATACTATTATAATGGCTTATTTTGGCTATATTTGGATGCAACAACGATTAGGATATAGCAATTACATTAAGAATTTTTTCTTAGGTTTAGGATAGAAAAAAGAGTGTTGTAAAAGGGAGTGATTCCCAATGCTCATAATGCTATCTATTGGCTTTGAGATACAAATACGTGCTGCGAGTGTCCGAGGCTGTGTTGCGGGCCTGTGATTAATAATGATAGGACGCGTAGACGCACCACACAGTGATATATGACTTGTTGCCGACGACCACCAACAATATCGATCTAGATATGTAGCGGAAAGTACACTGACTATTCAATTCCGACGCTAATTTCTCGGGTAACTGAATGTAAATTAATCATTTCACTGAACGATACACTCGAGTTATTGACGTCTATCGGCTGAAATTTATCCTCTCTCATATGTTCACTGAATGTTGTAAGTAAAAAGCTCTTTTACTCCTTTAAATGTACATCTCTCTTGACCTAGCTAATAGTGAAACATTAGGTAATTAGTGCAACTATTAGACTCTAGTGAACGTATTAGCAATATGCAGATGTTTTTAAACTATATTAATAGTTTGGCAAAGACCTCTTAATAACATTAGTTATTAAAAAATTGACTCAAATAAAAACAAAATATATTAATCTATGTAAAATAAAGTCAAGAAAGCGAAGAAGTTGTATTCTATGTTTTCAAATTTTCAGATTTCCCAACCTTGTAGGAGATGAGTCAGCGAAGGATGCGGAGGACACACTCTCTTCATTCCAGCCACTCATTACTAGCCAATGTAGTGAACAGCTTAAATTCTTTCTTTGTTCGGTCTACTTTCCGATGTGCAATGAAAAAGTGAATTCTTCATTATATGAAAATATCAAATTACTATAGCCTAGTGGATTTTACAGTGTTGTAAATTAATTACATCCTATCCATAATTTATAAAAAATATTCACCAATTAAGAACCTAAAAGATAGTAAACACATCTATTTTATACAAATTCCTTCCTAATGGATGACATTTACTGTTCTAGATTCCTCAACCTATAGGACCATGCCGTCCACTTTGTGAAACAGTGCGTGATAAGTGCTTACCACTTTTGAAGGACTTTGGATTCTCATGGCCACAACAAATTGATTGTTCTAAATTTATACTTGGTTAGTACTGTGAAACGAAGTTCGTATCATTTAGTCTTCAATTAAATTGTGCCACCCAGAAAACAACAACGAGGATATGTGTATGCGAGGTCCAAATGAGGAAGGAGTCATTCAGAAGGTAGTAGAGGATGAAAAAGATGAATGTCCTCCGGAACACGTCTATGTAAATAGAAGTGGGAAATGCATGCCAATATGTGCTGCAGGGCAAGGAATTATGCAGGTATAAAAGTGAAAGAGATGCGGATAATACAAATATCAGAGAGGAGATAGACTATAACTAAAATAATTCTTAAGACAACACTGAAATCCACATGATTAATTATTAAAAGATTTCAGTCTGACCGTGAAGCAGCTTCCACTGCTTTATTCGTCTTCTCACTTATTAGTGTAGTACTGACATCAGTATGTGTTCTTACATTCGTAATGAGGTAATTAAATTAACATTTAAACTGCTCAATATATGGAAATTTTTAAATTACTTAGCCAAAATTAAACTGTATATCCTATATTTCAGACGCCAGTCCCTTACGGCTCTTCCCGAAACCAGTCTTTTGTGGGCTGCGCTATCCTTCGCACTCAGTTCAATAGTTTATTTGTTCAGTCTACTGTATAGAGAACAGGTTAAGCCATTTTATATTTTGTTAGTGATTAATAAAAACAGTTCGCTCAAACAACTGCCTTGAACTTCAATGATTTTGCAAAGAAATTTGAAAATGTTTAAAAAATTTGTGATAACTTATTCCTCATATACAACCACCTTAAATTATAGTTTATTATGTATATTAAAGCTCAAGAGGACTAACTATTGTTATTAATTGATTTCCCAAACGTTTAACATAGCGGTCTGGAACTTTTAGTCAGTTTATTCAAATACATTAAAGCAAAAATTATAACAGCTCCTTTACTACCGTAATTCACCCACTCAATGTTTAGATCACAATAGTATAGGGGTTAGAAATTGTATACCTAAACTAAACATTATGTAAAAACATAAAAAACAATATGGATACTAGCACTTATGCTTGAACCCTTGTCAGTAATGTTATTATAATGTACACAGCAAAAATAACTTCAAACACGATTTAAACTAAACCATTAAGTACTTAACAATAACAAAAAAATTTCCCCTAATTGCACTAAAAATGTGACACTCTTGGTGCAGAGCAACATTTGCATGATGGAGTGGTACTACACTCGCGCCCTAGTGTGTCGTACTTAGCGAAACACGAAGTAAGCACCATCCACGGCGGACATCACGTTCACGCCAAGTTTGGTGGAACACCACGTTTGCGCCCTATGCCACAAGGATCGCGTCATACTCGATAGACAAACATTGTATTCCGTAGTACTACTAACAACTTTACAATATAGAGGTTTATATGAGTTATCCACATACATTCTTATACATGAACTATTCCTATTCAGATCTCGTGTACCGACTATTCATCTCATTTATTATTTGTAATTGGAGACCTTCCTCATATCCCTTGCTCATCAGTAGCTTCTCTTCTTTACTACTTTGGAACTGCTGGTAGATTGTGGTGGCTGATTCTTTGCTACACCTGGAACTACCAGACAACCAATACCGGAAGTATTGTAAGACTTATGATTATATTCTAATTATCTTTATTCAGTTTATTATTAGCTTCGTTTTCTGTAACATTAAATATTTAAATTCAGTAGATTCTAGATAAATACATGCAAAAAAAACTAAAACTTCATTAAAAAGAATAATGATGAAAGTCTTACTTTAATTTAGCCACTTCACTTAAGTATTAATGAACTACGTGTTCTCCTTCACCTTTGAAAATATATTTCTTATTCAGGAGAAGTACCAAGTACAGATGCAGATGGTAGCCTGGGCTGCACCTTTGGGGCTAGTGATGTTTGCCTTAATGGCTCGCAGTATTAGTGCAGATCCTCTAAGCGGTATTTGTTTTGTTGGTGGATCCAGTATAGTTAGTTTCTTTCATCTACTTATTAGTCCTTCTTCTTTAAATAAACAAATTTTGTGTCATCTAGGTTCTGGATGGCGTATTCAATTTATTTCGTGATTTCGTCCTTGTCTTTGCCTGCTCACTTCCATTACTATTCGGCTGTTTCACAATGCTCAATTCCCCACAAGATCAATTTAGTTCGGGACTAGTGGGAGTGCTATATCCCGCAGCAGCATTGTTCTATATGTTAGTTTTAAGCTGGAATATGTTCGAAAATGAACTATCAATTTTGAACTTAAAACCAAAAATGATCTTACCACCTTATTACTTCGTTCAGTATGCCTGCAACCCACCTGAAAAATCTAAAAAGTATAATTTTGTCCTACATGAATTTTAGGCTATCATTTGCTAACGATGCAGTACAGCCTTCTATGCAGTGGAGTCGTAGCTGGAATATTGTTTCTGCCATCAAAATTTTAATTGATCCTATACTAGGTGTTATCGCAGCCTCTTGTTGCTTAATGCACATTGTTGTTAATTTGTGCAGGACAGTACGGTAAGTTATCTTCAAATTTAGTGGTTTTTTACATAATTTACATCTTTTCTGACTTTTACATTCTACAACAAAGTGGCAAAATTTATTATAACTCTATTTTAAAGTAGTTGGAGCATAATCGAACATCACGAAAATGTTCAGATTGTTGTAGGTATTAAAACACAAAATATACCGACCTGCTACATAGATAAACTATTTTAGGTCACCTGTTGGAAATAAAAATGGTTACCAGCCAGCTGCACCTCGTATTCCTCAACCAACAATTCCTGTCAGTATTAGGTCACATAATATATACGCTTCTGCACAAAGAGTACCT